>JAMWET010000674.1:0-132500 GCA_024036415.1 Prochilodus magdalenae | reverse complement strand
AAATCGACATTTAGTTGAGTCCACTGCAGTCAAAAAAAGAGATTTAGAAAACTGAACTCCTGATAGTTCCTCATACCATCTTAGCAGTCTTGTAAAAGACATACAGTTTGAAGATGAAGCAGGTATATTAAAATGAGGTTGTAAAAAATGTGTGACTGTGACTAAAAACGTGCCTAAAAGTATGTAATACCTCCACTAGCTGGCATGGACTGGACAAGGTTGATGACCACATCAATGTTTCAATGTCAAAGAATTGTGCAGTTGAGCCAGATTTGGTGGATTCCCCTTCCTGGCGCAATTCTGGGAAGAATTTCCTGTAGACTGGGGTTTGTGTCACTGCTGGTAAACCCGCATGACCGTACATTTCCATACACCTGCACCTACTTCCTTGATACTTTGGTCTTTGGCATGCACAAATACAATCACTCCTGTTGGCAATCATTACCATCTGCTTTGTGAACAATTTTCCACACATCGATTGAGACATTCACTGCGCTGTACCACCTCTGCTCAATCTATGGATCCCATCACTCACACCCCACAGGTATTTATAGCTCCATCATCCTAGTGCAATGCCATCTGCATCTGTGCCATCTACACACAAGGTAACTATTTTTTTGTCTGGTGAGGTTATGTTGTACCCTGTGTGTAGTAGTTTTACAGTGACTCTCTGGCACTGATATAAAAATGTGACTGGTCTCACTCACTGCCTGATTATCCTGGTGGTTTGAGGATGTTAACCCTTTTGTTATAAACCATAACAATGAAAAAATTGTACAATAACACTTGCAGGTTGAACAAGCATGATTATATTAAACAAAAATAAAATAAAAAATACAAACATCTACCTTTCATTTAATATAAGGAAACATAAGTGAACATTTTTCCTCTAAAGGCCTAGAAGACCCTGAGAGCTGCTCAATAGATAGTACAGGTGCTGAGTTGTGGAGCAGTGGAACTGTGTTTTCTGGAGAGATAGAGCTCCATATATCTTTGGGATGATTATGTGAGGCATTTGTGATACAGAACTGATCATTAAACATCAGTACCTGACCTTATTAATGCTTCTGTGTTTGAATGCAACCAAATCCTCACACCATTGTTCCAACATCTGGTGTAAATCCTTCTCAGGGGAGTAGAGGCTATTACTGCAACAATGAATACCCTTGATTTTAGAAGAAACATGGAATAAGCAGATCCAAAAACTTCTAGACATTCATTGTCCATATAGATAAAAAGGAAACTGAATGACAGACTGAGCAGCAGAGTGGAGTAAAGGCGAGCAGAACATGATCACCACTGCTGGAATGACTTTAAAGGCCACACTAATGTAAACATCTTATTTCAAACAAACAAGCACAATGACCTTTCCAAAAGAGAGAGAGTGCGAGAAAACTCCATAAAGGTCACGCCTGGATGAAAGTGCAGGAGGAATTTGGCCTGAAATGAGACAAAGCCACAATTGCACTATTTCATGAATCAGAAGTACCATTCCGCGGTTTCTATTACTCTCCCTCTCTTACTCTCTGTACGCTGAATGTGAAGTGACATGAAGGACTATAGAACAAATCAAGTGTTGATATTTCACCTCATCATATCACTCTTTCCTTGGAGCTAATGCAATGGCACATCCACAGCACATTACATCTTTTTGCCTCCTGTCCATAAAAATAACAAAAGACTCCAAAACCAAGGCATTAGCATACGCTACACCCAAAAGCATCCAGACACTCTGTCTAACTAGTGAATTCAGCTACAGTAAGATGTACTCATTGTTGATACAGGAGATCAAGTGTACAGCTCCGAAGTAAAGCATTGTCAGTAGAACGAAATGCTCTGGAGCAGCCATACATGGGCATGAAGGCCCCAGGCCCAGTGCCAAGCGTCAGCTATAAGTTTCCCTGTGGAGGCTGTGGAGCAGTGGAACGGAAGTGATAGAACATGTTTTGGAGTTGAAGTGGTGTGTATGATCCAGAATTAGTCATTTACCATCAGTGGCTGACCTCACTTTTGCTTATGTGTCTGAATGCAATCAATTTCTGACAGCATTGTTCCGGTATCTAGTGTAAAGCCTGCGGCTGTAGGAGGAAGGGACCAAACTCTATTAATGTACCTGACTGCAGAAGAAGCGTTGACTGAGTAGGTGTCTACAAACCTTTGGACATTTAGTGTATGTAGTTGACCAGACCAGAACTAGATCTTGTCCTGTGAGTTTGCACATGCAGAATTGGTACCACCCAAAACATATACACAAGAACACGTTTCTACAGTAGAAACTCAGGGCTTAAGCACTTCCAGAGAGAGACTCTGATTTCTTTACAGCGGTGGTGACCAGAGTAGGGGTCACAATGTCTACAAGGCAAATAGTCATAGCTATTTTATTTACCATCCAAAATGACCAGTGGACATACACATACTTTCCAAGCTTTTATGTGCAGTGTTGGGAATGGTAAAATAGTTTCCTTTGTGACTATTTAGCTTTATGATACCGTGCACATACGTCTTCACCAATAATGGATTTTTAAAACCATACTAAAACCTGATCTTACTATACGACAGTGTCTCAGGCAGCAGGCAGTGTTCTCATAGCCATGTCAGGTGATAGCTTTCTATGAGGTTGCATTAAATGACATTAAAGACATCAGATGGGAGGTTCCTATCACCACTGTGAACAATTCTGACTCAGTAAATGTCTATTGAACAGACCATTTCACCACCAAGCCACCCCGAATACCTTTGTTAATGTAATCATGCACATTTTTTTAAAAATGTGTGGAATTCCACTTTGCCTCAGCCAGTGTGTACTACCTTGTGTCTTATAGCAGTCCCGTAAACTTCATTCACATAATCATGTCCACTGCATGCACTGCTACAGACTGCAGCAAATAAGCTTCAGGAGACCATACGCTTGGTCTCATTAATTGAAGGTTTGTATGATTAAGAGTCATTAGGGGGGCTTTAAGGGGTTGGCTTTCATCTGCGTGTTGGGGAGGGTGGAGGGTGCAGGGGAGTGAGATACATCTATCTGGGCCTATAGGTCTGAACTGCTCTTTGATCTTTATGCCAGCTCTTTGATCTTTAAACCCAGTGAAATCCAGAAATGGGACAGCTTTTAGACTAAAAATCAACATGGGTGAATGCTTATACAGCCATTATAAAGGCCATATAGTATAATAGATCTGTGATATAAATAAAGATTCAGTCACTGAAATGAACTAGTCAGAAACCACCATAATTTCCAGCCAATGTGGCCATTTAATATTAACTTATTAACTTGCAGTATATACTCACATCGTCATTGCACAAATATCAGCACCCAGAAGGAATCAACCGACGGGACTAAAATTTGGTGGGTGAGTTTGACATCATGAGACATGTGAATGATTTAAGTTTCATGCTTGGCTGCACATGTGACGTAAGCAAGGATGTGCTTTATCACTGTACCTGACGTTGCCAAAAACTGTCATGGAGTGACTCAGAATGGCAGCGGGTGACCAGTGACCAGTCCCGCTTTTGACTTGGTGGAGAAAACTAACGAGTCACTATGGTCAGTGCCAAGATGAATGGCTTGTTGTCACGCGTCACACATCCAGAAGGTCTGGTGTCACTTCACCTCCACCCCTAATGCAAAATCTGCAGGAACTGTGTGAGAACATTCAAAGTACATGAGATGGATTATCACAGGACACCATTAGGGAACCTACAACTCCATGCTGAGATGTCTGGCATGTTGCATTAGCAAACATGGCAGCCCAACTCCATACTAAGCAGCATTAGCCCAATGAATATTGCCCATATCAGTCTAAATTGATCATTATATATTGTTCCTGGTAAACTTTATTTTCCTTCCCTATAGCATTGCAATCCAACACGTCCTTCTGGGTGCAACTACTCATTTGATGATGGGTGTATTTGTCTCATAAGGATGGAGAAAGTCAGCAGAACAAAAACTTCACCAAAAGTAAAAAAAAAAAAGACTCTAACAACTGAGCAAGATCTGGTAGACCACCAAAACTGTCCCCTTCATAAGCTCCACTGTTGCTACAGATTGGAAAACATCCACAGCTGTTTCTGTCCATCCTTCCACTCTGAGAAGACGACTCAACACCATGGGTCTGATAGGATGTGTAGCTGTCAAGAGCCCATTACTGAGAAAAGGAAATAGAAGCAACAAAAAATGAAGAAAATGTACAAATCAAACACAGAAGCTGCAGGCGTTCTCAGAACGGTGGACTGGCCAGACCTCAACATCACTGAATGTGTATGGGATTATTTGCTTTGCCTATGCTTAACCCAAAGATCAAGAACCCAACAACTGGGACCACCACAACCCCAGCATGCCCATGTTTTCCATAATTCTGGTTACATCTACACCTACAACACGTCACATCACACCTCCATTCCAAACCAGGCAACAGCCCCTCACTCCCTTACTCGTACGAGTGGCTACACCCCTCCCTACCTTCCCATCACCAGCCTCAGCACAGCTGTCCAAAAACAAGAGAAAGAAAATGGAAACATCACCCCCACCACCTCCTCTACACCCACCTCCTCCCCCCCACTCACCGCACAGCAGCTGCATCCACGCGCACGTCTTGTACACGGTGGCCGTGTTGCAGAAGAAGAAGAGCGCCATGCAGGCGATGCAGCTGAGGATCAGCACCATGGAGAGCAGCACGAAGAAGGAAGCCGCCTTGAAGGCGCCCGATGGGATGGAGCTGAAGTCGGCGAACGTGCCCTGGCACTTGAGATCGCGGTTCGAGCTGCCCTCGCCCACGCAGTAGTGGAAGAGGCCGAAGTAGCCGGCCTGCGGCGTGTTCACGCTGTCGCCGATCCAGTAGGGCTGGATGAAGACCACCACGTTGATGATGGCGAAGCAGATGGTGAAGATGGCCCAGAGCACGCCGATGGCGCGCGAGTTGCGCATGTAGTTGTCGTGGTAGATCTTGGAGGCTTCTTGCGAGGGCAGCATCTTTGTGTCTCTGAATGTCTCTCTCTCTCTCTTTCTCTTTCTCTCCTCCTCTAGGATGCTCCTCTCCTCTCTCTTTCCCCTCCTCTCCTCTCCTCTCTCTCTCTATCTCCCCCTGTCTACCCCCTCGCTTGCTCCCCTCAACACCAGCGCTGCTGGACGCTGATGGTGATCAGTCAGACGCTCTATCACCCCTCGTGCCCTCTTTCCACTGGCCTATCGTACATCACAGCCGAAAGAAACAGATCGCTGGGTGCAACAGCGAGAAAAAGAACGAATACAATCCCGTCCGTATGCCCCCCTCCTCCTCCTCCTCTTGCTCGTTCTCTTCTTCCTCCTTCTCCTCCTCCTCCTCCTCCGCTTTCCGTGCAGAAGCTACAGCAGCAGCAGCCGAGGCGGCCGAGCTCACATCTTAGTGGCCATGGCCACAGCGCGCGCTCCTTACAGCCCCGCTTCAAAAGCAGCAGCTATCAATAATGCAGCCCCCCACTCCTCGCCTCCCATCCAATCTGACGCTTGGCGGGGGATGCAGGGGCTACAGGCAACACGCGCGCATCCTCATTCTCGGGACCACCTAGCTCTGCGCAGCCCGCTGGAAAGAGAGGATGACGAGGGGTGGGAGATGAAGGCTCGAGGTCTCTCTGTCAGGTTAGCGCGCAGATGTACGGCACGATCTTTCACAGCGCTTTTCTTTTGTGTCCGCGCCGCCGCTGTTCCTCTGCGCTCCCGCTCCGCTCTCCTTCTGTGTGGCTCCTGTGCGCGCTCCCGCTCACGGGCACAGGCGCGCTCCCGTCTGGAGGATTGCAGAAAGTGAAATGGCCCGACGGTCCTTCAGCAGGCGCTGTTCAGCTCCTCAGCACTCAGCTTTCACACACACAGCCCATTATACAGTGAATGTTATTAACAACAACAATAATAATAACAATAGTAAATACAATTTTAGAAATATTGGACAATATTTAAAAAGTTACACATACCAGCGTAGCGTAGCTAACACAACATCTATCTATCTATCTATCTATCTATCTATCTATCTATCTATCTATCTATCTATCTATCTATCTATCTATCTATCTATCTATCTATCTATCTCTAGTGGTGGAGATGGAGTGACAACAGGCTTTCTGATAAACAAACCGCTCATCCTGATGCTGACCACAGTGCCTCCACACACAGTTTCTTCAGTAATCTCCACAAAGACAAAAGTGGGACTCGTCACTGAAGATGACCTGCTGCCATTCTAAATCGCTCCATGACGATGTGGAACGACACCATTGCAGTCTTTGGTGATGTTGACGTGGTACTAACAGTCTTGCATGCGTTTATAGTCCTGTGTCATCCAGCCACCTGCTAATAATGCTGATATTAACAGGATGACTCTTGCTGAATCAAGTCGTGCAATAATTGTTGTTGGGTCAGTCAGGTACCGCGATAAGACCCATCCTTGCTGACATTACATGTGTGGCCGAGTGTCAAACACAATTGTATGTGTTACAATGTCAAACCTACCCACCAAGTTTCATTCCTGTTGGTTGATTCCTCCTGGGTGCAACTATTCTTTTGACAGTGAGTGTATATGGTTGACCTTGATTTGTTATACCATGATACTATGATGAGTTATTATGATGATTATTTTTATTGTGATTATTAGTTATGTATTATAATTGGTGTGTAACCTCCTCAAAAATCTTCCTTAAACTGAAAGTATTCTCCATCTCTGGCCATTTCTCTATGTTAAGCTCCACCCATATGGGTTAATGGAGGAGAGCATTCACAGCCAGATACTTTGCATAGTGAACCACCCCTTTTTGTGTGATAGCAGCTGCACTAACTGGTAAATACAAATTCCGAGGTGTGTAATACAGTCCAGTTACTCTAATACAACCCAGTCACTCTAATACAGCCCAGTGACTTTAATACAGCCCAGCAACTGTAATACAGCCCAGTGACTTTAATACAGCCCAGTAACTGTAATACAGCCAAGTGACTCTAATACAGCCCAGTGACTCTAATACAGCCCAGTGACATTAATTCAGCCCAGTAACTCTAATACAGCCCAGTAACTCTAATACAGCCCAGTGACACTAACACAGCCCAGTAACTGTAATATAGACCAGTGACTCTAATACAGCCAAGTGACTCTAATACAGCCCAGTAACTGTAATATAGCCCAGTGACTCTAATACAGCCCAGTGACTTTAATACAGCTTAGTAACTGTAATATAGCCCAGTGACTCTAATATATCTAATATATAGATTATAATGAAAATATAATAGACATGCTACTTTGGAGTTAGGCAAAATGGTTATTAGTTATTATAATTTATTTATACTATATAATAATTTATACTGTAAAAGTAATATCTTTGTTCATCTTAACCACAATAATTACATTAATGACAGTTTTATTATTAGTTGTAAAATGTAATTTAATTTTTTTTCTTTTAATTTAATATAATTTAATAAGTAATAATAACAATGAAAGTTTACCAAATGTAAACAACAGCAACACGTTTTGAGACCTTGCCCATTAATTGTCTGTCCTGTTTCGATTAGCCTAGGGTCCTAGGGTCCTACCAGTAACTGTAATATAGCCCAGTGACTCTAATATAGCCAAGAGACTCTAATACAGCCTAGTAACTCTAATATAGCCCAGTGACTCTAATATAGCCTAGTAACTCTAATATAGCCCAGTTTCTCTAATACAGCCCAGTAACTCTAATACAGCCCAGTAACACAGCCCAGTTTCTCTAATACAGCCCAGTGACTCTAATACAACCAACTGACTGTAATACAGTTTAGTGATTTTCATTAATCACCTTTATTGTACTCTGTTAATATAAACACATTTAGAATTTGTTTTCTGCATGTTTACCCAGGCAGAGTATGGGTTTCTCTTTACTGAATATAGCTTATGTTGTATTTGCAGACGTGTAAAGTGATAGTGATTTTCCGAAGTTGTTTTCCCATGTAGCTATATTTGGCACTAAAGCATGATGATTACTCATATAGTGCCATCTGAGGGCCTGAAGGTCGCACACATTAAGCAGGGGGGTTTCTGGCCTTCCCCTACACAGACAGATTAATTTGATTACAATAATCATATAAAACTATTGGTCAGTATCAGAGTATCAAGGTGTTTTCATGGAAGACGTAGACAACTGGGAGTCCTAGACTGGTCTGGGATTTATTATTATTTACTGCCTGGACAGTTCACAGAACATTTTCATTTAAAAATATTTTGCACTGCTAATTTAATTACTGCTGCTATTGATTATAATGAAAATATAATAGACATGCTACTTTGGAGTTAGGCAAAATGGTTATTAGTTATAATAATTTATTTATACTATATAATAATTTATACTGTAAAAGTAATATCTTTGTTCATCTTAACCACAAAAATTACATTAATGACAGTTTTATTATTAGTTGTAAAATGTAATTTAATTTTTTTTTCTTTTAATGTAATGTAATTTAATAAGTAATAATAACAATGAAGTTTACTAAATGTAAACAACAGCAACACGTTTTGAGACCTTGCCCATTAATTGTCTGTCCTGTTTCGATTAGCCTAGGGACCAATTCAGGGAAAGGTAAGGTAGAGCATATACTGTCATATGTCCAACATAACATGGCTTATGAGCACCTTAAGCAAGAAAGTATGTGTGTGTGTGTGTGTGTGTGTATTACATGCCATGTATCTATTGTAGTGGTGTGGCCGGTTCTAGTTCTGTTTTACTTCCAAAAACATTACATTAAACTACTAATACATACAGTGACCCTAAGCAAATACCTAATCTTAGCAACCACCTAAGAACCACCTTCCTCCCATTAAAATTATTTTGGCAAAAAATACTGAGACCTGAATCCTAAAATCTAATTCGTTTTATAATTTTTACATATCATAGTACCAGAATGTATGAGGCCATAAACTGAGGATCTACAGATAACGGGTTTCTCATGCAGTCTGATGTGTGTCGAACAGGTGCCTGCTCTGAGAGCTCAACTGACAGCATGTCGTCACTTTTAGGAAGTACTGGTCACGTGACAGTGTCACTTTCCTGTTTACTACTCGTTTCCATTCGAAGTCCGAAACTCGTATTGCATTGCAGCACTCGCATCGGCCGGACTGTAACGCCAAACAACAATTGTGGTTTTTGTTGCCTTTTCACACAAACGACAGCGACGTTGTCGCAAACGACTTTGAATTCTTTATATTCATGTTGTATTTCAGCGGGAAAATGAAGACGTGACACTGTGGAGCGTGACTAGGCCGGGAGTCCTGCGGGTTTCCTGAGTGTGGTGACCGCTCATGCTCGCCGTCTCTCGGGACTGTGCTTCTTCGGGCTGAGAATATGAAACAGAGAAGTTTTCGAGAAGCTTCGTTCTTAGGCAAGGCGGCTATTTGCTTCTGTTGTAAGCGGACAGGCCTGCTAGTCCGCTAGCTGGCCGAATTGTTTTTATTTGCAGGTTGTTTTAAGTCAGAGTGCCTTTCTGAACGGCTCCCATATACTCGGCGCTGTTAGTTAGCTTGCTTTCTTGCCGGTGAGGGGTTAACTAGCTGTCCGGCTAGTTAACGTACCAGTCAGCGTTAGAGGGTGTCAGCTCGCCGGTACCCTGAACACTAGACGTCTCCCCGGCTCCGGCCCCCTTAAGCGGGCGGTGAGGAAGAAACTGGCCGGTAAAGGATGGCCTGGAGGCTCATCCCGGCCTCAGGGAGCGGCGCTGTTTGAGGGAGGGCAGGTCCGGCTGGATCACACAGCCGGCCGCGGCGTGATGATGGCCGCGTCCGCGTCTGGTGTCACGGCTCGGAAGAGCGAGGAGATAGCGGATCTGATAGACTTGTTTTCCAAGACCCAGTACAGAGCGAAGGAAGTTACCCCACGGGTAAGAGCAAGATGACACAATTTGCGGTTGTACACATTAAATGCAATCACTTGCATTAATTTCCCCACAAGCAGCGTTGGCTAAATCGGTTGCATTGCGACCAGTAAACATTTGTCTTGTGTTTTCTGTGTAGCTAACAAAGCATGATGGCTTTTTCCACAGTCATTCATGATTTATCAGGACTTTGGCCTTTACTCTCACTATCTACATACAACAACATTATCTTAAAAAAGCTCCCAGTGTAATCTGCACCATCATTGCCAGGGTGTAAATGAAAGCTCCTGTTGAATGCTGTTCGTTGTACAGTGTGTTAAATATGGTTAATTCTGGCTGGTGTGTGTTGGCAGGTGGAGAGAATAGAGAAGCGATGCTTGGAGCTGTTTGGACGTGATTACAAGTTTAGTGTCATCCAGAATAGCAACGGTGAGGTGTGTGGCCACTACCCACGGCAGATTGTCTACTTGGAGTATGAAAGTACTGAGCCCAATAAAGAAAGGTAATGAAACACAAGGTGAAAATCCTCAAGTGATATATGCAAATAAATGTCAGGACACAAACATGCTTAAACGTGTGTGTATATGTATAAGTTTGTATATGTATATATCGTCGCTGTCCAAAGAAAACATGTATCTCCATTTTTGTTGATTTTTACTTTTATGCCTCGTTTGAGCTGCTGTTTACATTGTGTGGAACTTTCATAAAGAATGGACCAACAGAAATGGCCCAAAACTGCTTGGAAAGACGTCTGCTTCCATTGACTTCCATTAAAATTAAAAGAGATTTCTGGCCTCTCCTGTAAAGTTAACAATTTGGAGATGCCTGTTTTTCTTTGGACAGCGACTATATATATATATATATATATATATATATATATATATATATATATATATATATATATATATATATATATATATATATATAAAATGATAATTCTCTATATCAACAACAAAATAGAATGACTGGCAGGTCTGAAAATGAAAGAAAACTTTGTTTTTATTTTTTCCTCTGGGAAATATCGTAATTAAATATGAGTGCAAGGGTAAAATATTAATAAAACCTGTGAAATGGAAATTGTTCAAATATAACGTGTACAGTTAAATTTTCCACCCCTGCTCAAAGGTGTCTTTCAACTCAGACTCTTTGTGTTAATGTATAACTATGGGAGGTTGTTGTTCATCGATTAAATGCTGAGATTGGTCAATAGTAAAGAATGAATAAACAAAAGACTTTGATGTTTGGTTTTACGGGGCAAAAGACATTACTTTCTCACATGCAAGTGGACCTTTACAAAACCTGTCCTTCACCAGCAATACAGCAGTCTATTGGCAGTGCTTTGGTGTGTCGTTCAGGCAGTTTGTCTAGTACTTCTGTTTTTAAAAAACTAAGAAGCAAGGAGAAAAAAAAGGCTGATGAGAACAGAGAGCACATTAGTGCCAAGCTGTTGCTGTCACAGAAAATTCTTGCATCTCTGTTTTTTTTTTTTACATCTTGAACACTACAGTTAAGTAGTAAAAGTAAAAATTGTGTAAAATGTCATGAATGGATGCACAGAAATGGTTTAAAGTAATTTGCAAAAAATCTTCTTCCATCAACTTTCATTAGGTACAAAATGCTTTTTTCCTTCTGTAAAGTTACAATTTTAGAAATATGTTGTTTCTGACAGCCCTTCTACTTAGTGAATTTAGCTACTTTACAGTGCAGCTTAAATCTTATTTGCTGACACAGGCATTCAGTTGACAGATTCAGTTGGAGCTGCTTCTTCTTTCATTACCTTTGGGATGAGCTGGGCTGCCGTTTGTGATCCAGAGCTCATCCAGTTTTGATACTTCTTTAATGTTCTGGTGAAAGAAAGCAATTGAATCATTACTGTAAAGCTTTTATTTTTATTATTATTATTTTGTAAAAATAAATCGTAAAGGCTGTTACTGCAACAAAGGGGCACAGTTTCCATATAAAAACCTTTAATTTTAGAAGTGTTAAAAATGGCATTTGCAAACATATAGACACTTGAACATGAACCACACCACAGGTTGGGTTAAATTGAGCTTCTTGGGTGTAGTCGAATCAAACTAAGCCTAATGTAAGCATGACTACCTTACATTCTTGTTCTGTCTGATTAAACACATTCAGTCTTTGTGTCTCTCTCCTTCTCTACCTCTCTTTACTCTAGCTTTGAGAGTACAGTGCAAATCAGTAAGCTGCAGGATCTGGTGAACCGCAGCAAGCTGGCCCGCTGCAGAGGGAGATTCGTCTGTCCAGTCATTCTGTATAATGGAAAGGTACTGCAGCTGTACTGTTTCTAAAAGGGAATGTTACACTGAACAAAATCAGATATTTTTATTATACCTAAATAATCTCTGATGAGCACATGCTATTTTGTATTCTACATTCTACAGAACATTTTCTCAATGATTTTTAGCAGTTATCAATTGAACAATGTGGTTTATTATATGACTGAGATCCATTTCTGCTGTGTGTTGTAGCATGTGTGTCGGTCATCAACGCTGGCAGGATGGGGGGAACTGTATGGGCGCACCGGCTACAACTACATTTTCTCAGGTTTGTTAAAATACCATATTTACTTCACCTAACTTCACAGCTTAGCTCCCACTACTCTAGTCTGTATTCATCTAGTGCACAAAATCCTCCTTTTGCATTCATTATCCTTGTTTTATAAGACTTTTTTAAAACCTTAAATAAGACAGGATACTTGTAGTGCTGGGAAATGGGCTGAGACATACTTCCATGAAGCACTGCAGGATTGGGGAACTGAAAATTGTGTGCAAATTAGTGCAGACTTTCATAAGATTCATGTGATTCTAACTCTAAAGGTTTGTTGTGTGTTCTTTCTTTCAGGGGGATCTGATGATACATGGGCAGAATCAGAAGAAGTGCCAGAGGATGACACTGCGGTCCGGTACAAATGTCATATTTTGAACTTTAGAATTTAGAAATTTGTGCAGTGAGTGGGAAAATAGTTTAACCTGCCTGCATTGTTAAAAAAAGAGATTTATATACTTCTGCCAGAGAGGTGAAAAAAATTATTAAGTTCCCTTTTTTACGTTTATGTTATTTATAAAGCTATTCCTAGTACACTTCTGAGGTTTCAGGCCACCTCCCCTCTCATTCCCAGTTAAGTTAAAGAAGATACAATTGACCACCATTGATCAAGAATCACATAATGAGATTCAGGGATGGAGACAGTTTTGTCCCTAAAAAAGATACAGCAGAGCTTTGCTTTACTTTCTCAATGAATCTGGCGTTAATTCATTGATCTCTCTTACAGTACATGTCTCAGGGACAGTTTTAATGTTTTTATGTATTATATATGTAATCCTTTATACAAGTTCTTACTAAAGACTAAACATGTTTTATTATTTTCTGTTCTTATTATTTATCTTTTTTTAAATTACTACATTAATCTTCAACACATTTTGTAGATTGCTCAATTACAAATATAGTTTATAGTATTGGCCCTGGTAGCCATAGGAAATTCAGTCTTTAATTGTGTGCTGTGATAATAATGCTGTCATATGCTATATATGTAATAGCTACTGAAATTTAAAGCCAAAAATCTGCTTTGGATAGCAATCCACATTTGCAGAATATCAAATGAATGAGTAAAGATGCGTACAGTTTCACTTCCACAGGGTCCAACATAGGATCTGTTTTCCTGCTGTTACCTTCTGTTGTTACCAAAATATGTTTCATTCTGATTCTAATCTCATATTCTATTACCTCTTTTCATTTCCACGCTATTACCTGATGTTTCTTTGTAGAAACGGAGATTCCCAGCTCTTTGATAAGGTTAGGGGTTCGGATATTAAGCTGCTGAAGTATCTGTCCGTGCGCTACATCTGTGACCTCATGGTGGAGAATAAGAAGGTCAAGTTTGGCCTCAAGTAAGTGCAGTTCTGAGTGGATTCACCTTATCCCACTACATCACGTTGTCATGGGTCAGCTGCTTAAACCCACATACACATGCACACAAATTAATGCGCAGAAACAAGATGACTCACTGTCACTTCTCTTCTGTGATTAAGTGGCAAAGTGGGAAGCATGTGTACCCATGTGTTCATTTTGTGAAGTTGCTTTGTTGTTGCTTATGGCAAAATGTACTATACATACTCTGTTGTAGGTCCTCAGTTTTACTCTCTCTGCTCTTTTTGTGCTCAGTGTCACCTCTTCTGAAAAGGTGGACAAGGCCCAGCGCTATGCAGACTTCACACTGCTTTCTGTGCCTTATCCAGGTATCTCTCTCTTTCTTTCTTTCTCTCTCTCTCTCTCTCTCTCTCTCTCTCTGACTCAATCATAAAATTGGGTGCATTGGTTAGAAGCAATATTTGTTTAAAATATTGATACACCTACTGCATACTTGTCATTTTATGTTGTCATTAATATGCTCTCATACTAATGTGCAGCTCATAAAGTACATGTTCTGGTGGATTACTTTCAGGGTGTGAGTTCTTTAAGGACTACAAAGACAGAGACTACACAGCAGAGGGTCTGGTCTTTAACTGGAATCAGGTACAGTTGTGTTTAATTAATATAACCTTGATATTCTGTGCATAATTAAGTCGTTTACCCTGCTCATACATGCAATATGCTTGTACGCTGAGCAGACATTATACACATTTGTCTAATGATCAATCACATCATAGAAAATGTTACTTCCCACTGCAGAGAAAAGTCAATCGTTGAGATGTAAGCAAAGTCAAACAGAGTGGTATGTTGTGAAATGGCTTATTGAAAAGAGACTTTCTTTACAGTGGCAAACAACACAAACATAATCATTTTTATTATTCATCCACAATGTCCAATGAACCTACACATGTGGAGTTTATATAGGACTTTATATAGGATATGTACATCATCATCATCATACTGTACTATATTACATTATGGAGATTTTGGTCATATAGGAGCTCCGGTGTAATGTCTTCATCTGAAAGAGTGAAGGACTCGCTAATTGTGTGTAGCTTCAGCTGCGAGTGTGAGCAAACACAGATGATCCTCAGCAGGGTTAGTACAGAACCTCAACCTGCTTTTAATGTTGTAAACGTAAACAAGTGCCATTACATTCTCTTGGCAGTTTGCATTACAAGCACGATTTATTTTACTGTTTGAATTTATTAGAAATTATATATGTAAATTTAGCCTTTGTTTACAGACGTATGAATTGGTTCTATAAAATGATCATGGAAGTAAAATCATAGTAAATTTGTTTTCTTGGGGTTTCTTGGGGTATTTTTATATGTACCATGAATGGCTTTTAAAAACAAAGCTTATCTGAAAGTCTTGAATCATTTCATGTCATACCTATCAGTGAGGTTTCTTTTGGGTGATTAAATGCTTCAGATATCTGGTTCCTTTCATCTCCACTGTGAACTATGACCAAGTGGTACATTTCACATCAAATGGTTCTCAGTGATTTTGTTTACCTGTCAGAGGTCTTTTATGGAGTTTTCCTTTTTAATGTGTTGTGGTTTTTTTTTTTTCTAGGATTTTGTGGATGCTCCCTTGACAATCCCTGCCTGTTTTACCAGGAACCTGAACATTGACTGGCGTGAATATCAGGTAAATTCACACAAACAGAGACACAGTTTCCAAACCTGCTGTTCCTCACACTGATCAGTTTAAACCACAATAGAAAAAAGTAAATATTGTAATGATTTCCCCTGCTGTCTTCCATAGCTGTAATAAACTGACCTTAATTCCACTTCTGCTTTTTCTGGTGGGCAGCAGCACCACATGCTATATTAGTAACTTGTTCCTCTGCAGCAGAGATTCAGAGTTTAGTCTCTTAGGGCCATCTGCTGGTAGAGTATGAAATTGCAAACACTAATGCATCACGACGGAGCTTCTGTCGTAAAATGTATGTCATTTGTTTTGGCAAAATCTGTGGAAGCTGTGTAGTTTATGCTTGAGAGACATCCCTTCTGCTTATTGTCCTGATCAGGTTTTGTCGAAGTCAACTATTGTTTAACTATAACTGAACTTGTACCCATCATAGCCATAAAGTCATATTCAATATTTTTTGCTATTAAGTCTTTAAGTATTGCTTTCTTTGCACAATAGATTGCTTAGAATAAGTAAGTCTTAATTAAATCTTATATTGTGCATACCATGCTTGCCAAACAACTTTTGCTCATTTTGAAATGACAGAATGTTTAGGTGAAGCCAGGCTGTAGTGCCTAAGTAGCTGAGACTGCAGAACAATGTGATGCTTGAAAATTATCAAATATCTGCATTGGCCTACATCCCGAGTAATCAGCAAAATACATGCTATGCCTATCCATCATATGGTAGTCCTTACAATGAGCATACGTACTGCAATTGGCTGCTGTACAGTCCTGTACAGTTGGTGGAGCCATTAGCCTTTATTTAAAGTTCTTAGGTTTTTGTTTGCATGTTTTTAAAACCTTTATCTGACAAAAGATATTAATATTAATTGTGTATATTTCATATAAATTGGTGCTCTTCTATTGTTCAGTCATGGGACCTGGTGCAGCAGACCCAGAATTACCTGAAGCTGCTTCTGCACATCATCAACAGCGATGGTATGTGCGCATAAACAATAACCATATTTTGTGTAGTTGTATTACCGTCTGTAAAGCTGGACAGTGGTCTGTGTGTATGACTATTAAAGTCATGTGCGGTATTTAAGCCATATGATTGGGGTGGGGGGGTGGGGTATGTGTGTCTGACGTTATTTAAATAAATAAATTTTAAAAAATGTTATGTGTGTTGCAGATGAGAGTGGACTGTTGGTGCACTGTATATCAGGCTGGGACAGGACTCCACTCTTTGTGTCTCTTCTTAGACTTTCTCTGTGGGCTGTAAGTGTCTATCTTTATTATTCCATCTGTCCTGTCCTGCTTTCCATCTTTTTCTTCTTCTGTATTTGTCACAGGTCTTTCGCTATATTTGTGGACAGTGGCCTGCTAGCTTTTATCCTTTCATCTTTTTTTCCTTCGAGCATCTTTCAGCATCTGCTATGCCTGAATCGATATCACTCTTTTTGTCATCTTTAGACATCTCTTTTAGGAATGACATTTGAAAAGATAAATGGGATAAATTTGTTATTTAAGTGTGTGTACTCTGTGTAGGATGGTGCTGTTCATGCCAGCCTGGAGCCAGCAGAGATTCTGTACCTGACCATAGCCTATGACTGGTTCCTGTTTGGGTGAGAAACATATTTACGATAATGGTAGTAGTAAAGAGTAAGTCTAGGAATAAACATGAAGCATCTATTGTTTGCTAACTATTAATGAATAAACATATATGTGTAGTATTGCTGTAAAATGTCAGCAGTTAATATTATGTTCAACCAATTGGCACCAAACTTTATTTTTTTTTATTTATTTATTTATTTATTTATTTATTACTGCATTTACATTGTTTAACCTTTTAAAACCATTAGTACTACTACAGGCTATGACTCCATTATGGTAGTTCTCTCATTTATGTGATTATATGAATGTCTTACGTTTCTTAATGAAGGTTATTGAGTACATTAAGTCTGAGGAAAAAGTCACTTTGAAAAGTTCTCACTGGAGAGCTATTCAATAAATCAACAAGCAGCAGACTAATAAAAGTAATAGTAAAGTTTCTCTCATGAGCCTCCACTGTAACGAGAACATGTAAGCTTTGAGTTATACTGAGTCAGTACCGTCAGTTTAAACTCTGGCATTAACTGTGAGTGTAATAAATTAAATCTATACAAATATACTACTACTAAGTGATAATAACAATAATAATAAAAATAATAGACTTTATAATATGTTTTAAAAGTTTACTTTTAACGTAAGTTAATGTAACCAGGTGTTTATCCAGGTAATTTTCAGTCAGCCATAATGAAATGTTCAGGCAACAAGCAGTTTTTTTAAATTGTGCCAAAATTGGCAGAAATGTGAATGTTACGTTTTGTTTTGACAGCAGCAATGTGAAAACTTTGCAACATAATTTACACTAAAGACAATTTTTTTTCTTCTGGTTTTGTATTAACCTTGTAACAGTGAGGCAGAGGTCTCTCAATATTTGTGTTATTGATAGAGGCATAATTTTACCATTTCATAGAACTCCTGTTTGTTCATTTATTCACAGATGGCACATATTTTGTCAGAGGACAGGTTTTCTTTTTCTGCTTCAATTACATAGAATTAAACTCCACTATTTTTAAAAATACATTAGAGCAAGTGACTTCAGACAAGTCTAAAGTACTCAGCAATAAATGGATTAAGGATATAAAATGAGGTGGTGAGGGAAACAGGAACAGAATAAGAGAGCTGTGAAAAGAGGGCAGAACCAGAAAGAATGGAGAAAAACACAAAGCAAAGGCAGTCAGTGTATTGCAAGATATTGGTCTGTTCTTCAATCGATGCATGTCCAGAGAGTTTCCTTTTCTTTGCTGACTTTGCTTTCCTCATGTAAGGTCAGAAATCTTCTTAAAATGACCCCCCCCCCTTTTCTACTGAGCCTTAGTTTATTTCAGAGAGGGCTGGGGTCCTGGGATATTTGGCTAAGATCTTCAGTCTGTGTGTGTGTGTGTCTGTGTGTATGTCTGTGTGTATGTCTGTGTGTATGTCTGTGTGTATGTCTGTGTGTATGTCTGTGTGTATGTATGTATGTATGTATGCATGCATGTAGACACACACACACACACAGACTGAAGATCTTAGCCAAATATCCCAGGTGGGTTCTATGATCAGAGTGTGTGTATTTATTTGTTTTGGGTTTTTTTTTTTATCTAACCTCCACTTGCATTTTTTTAAAGAGGTTTATTACTCAGGCTGCAAAAGGTCTTGTCATTTTTCTATGCATGGAACAGCTACTGTTTGTAGTGTTTGAAATGCTGCATTAGGCTGTAGTACAATGTATGATGTTCTTATACAGTTGCTGTAGATGATGTAGAAATGCCCGTGTTGTAATCACCGACTTCTCCCCGTTTTTGTAGTCACATGCTGCCTGATCGTCTCTCTAAAGGGGAGGAAGTAAGTCTGAAAGTGTTCACACTTAATGACGTGTTATGCTTTCCTAATCCTAGAAAGTCTTGCAAGTTGAGCTTCATAATATTCCTTTCTGCATTTAATCTCATTCTATTAGGTACATAAATTCTTATAAAAACTGAATTTTTGGATGCTGAAAAATAGCTGTCTGTTTGGATGTTGTCATTTTAGTTTAGTTTGAACTGAAGAATTAATATGAGTGTTTAGTGAGTTTTTCATGCTGTTTTATTTTATTGTAATATTTTAAAATGTGTTCTGTTTTATTTATCTTTTTTGTTATCTAATATCTAAAATCTAATGGTTTCTCTTACATTTTTTGTGACAGATTTTCTTTTTTTGCTTCAATTTTTTGAAGCACATTGTCTCTGAGAAGTTCTCAGTCATTAGAAAGCAGAGGTGAGTGTTAGCACTTTTGATGTATTTTACTGTTTGGATGTTACAGTACTCCCAGAACAGTGCTCATATGAATGAGGTACATCTGCTCGTAAATGCAGATTATTGATCTCTATACATTACTATCCGGAAATGACTGATTGCTATTGCATACTGAAGAAATCACAAATGGTCCTATGAAGAATAGTACATTCATTATGTAGTGTAGTGCAGTTTTTACCCTGACTGCAGTGCTTCAGATCCACTATGAGTAGTACTCTCCTTTTGTGCCTTCTTTGATGTCATTATTGTGTCTCAATCATTTTCTCTCCTGTTGTGGCTTCCATCTTTCCCACTACCTCTCTCCTACCCCTCTCTCTATCATTCACTATCATTCATCTGTCTCTTCCTTTCTGTTGCTCCAAAGGAGGAAAAATTCTCAGTTCAAAGACGCTGATTTCACAGTGGATGACCTTTGCCAGCTAAGTATGTCGTCATATATTCTCTCTCTCTCTCTCTCTCTCTCTCTCTCTCTCTCTCTCTCTCTCTCTCTCTCTCTCTCTCTCTCTCTCTCTCTCTCTCTCTCTCTCTCTCTCTCTCTCTCTCTCTCTGTCTCTGTCTCTCTGTCTCTTTCTTGGATCTAGTTATCAGTTTACAAACATAATCAAATTAAATAATTAACAATACGAATTCCCAATGCTGTATGTAAGTTAATTAGTTATGATCCACAGAATTGTATAATAAATTATTCTTTTTGTCTCAGAGTCCAGAGACAGGGGCAGTGTGACCAGTCTGAGTAGTGATTTCTCTCTGATCACTGAGGACACAGGTGCTCCCTCCAGTCTGCCTCCTGAACCTCTAGTAGACCTGATGCCTTTTGGGCCTCAGGCCTCCAGCGGGTAAGAATAAATTAACGCTTAGTGAATCTGATTATTGTTAAATTTTTTGCATTTATGAATCTAGCTAGTATGCATGAACAGGGTTCCACTGTCAACTCTTTGCGCTGGTGATCCTGAGCTGAAACCTTTATATGCCCTGTTCCTATGAATCATCCATCAGTCAATACCTGAACAACATTAGGAGCTATCGTTTCCTTTTTTTACCTAATTAACACAAAGTCTTGTGTTTGCACAGACACTTCTTCTATTTTTGCCCCCCAAGCATGTTTCTTACCTTTCTTACATTTTTAAAAATAGTGTTTTATAATATGATGCATTTGTCAGTTAAAATGTAGATTATTTAGCTTACATTGGTGGGTGGTGCACTGCAGGTAAGTAGCTGAGAATGTTATTGACTGTTTTTTGATGCCACTGTACAGTGCACAGTAAAACCAATTTTTTAGACTATGATCTTTTCATTCACTGCAAAGCAAAAACAAAATACTTGAGTCTTATGATAAAGTGGTTCTTAACCATATGACTTGACAGCTAATGCAGGGTTAGTTATTTACTATGAATACAGTAGCATGTGAGGCCAGTGTTATGCCTCATTAAAGACTGGTGCGCCAACCTTGACATACTGTATTATTGTCGTTTATGCTTCACCAGGACTAAAGCAGTGACATTCCTACTGATTTTAGCTCCAAATGTTGCTCATTTGTCTTCTCACAGGAGGAAACTTATGACCTCGTCTCCTCAGACTGTGTTTTGGAACCGGCCAGTCCCATCTGAGGAGCGACTACCTCATCCACTCACAGAGGGCAGGTCCTCAAGTTCTTCGTCGTCCAACCAATCAGAGCAGGGCTTTATTCGGACAGGCAGTAGCCCCTTGGCTGTGCCAGGGAGAAGGTAAGTCCTTGTCTGTCCTCAAAGCTTATAAATCTGAAGTATTTAACTAGGTCAATCCTTTTAATCAACGACCCTTGATTTTAGTAATATGTAGTATTTATTGTTGTGACGTGATTTTGCTATGCTTTTAAGCTGTTGTATATTTAATGCTAAATAGTAGCAAAATGAAGACCTGAAACATAGTTTGACCAGAATTTATTAGTGTGACTATTTGGCTTTAACTTTTGGCTTTACCTTTTGGTTTGTTGAAAACCTCTCCAGAACAACGAGAGAATTCTGTCAATCTGTTCTGTAGCCACTCTTGATTCCTGTTCAAATGAGTCTTGTGTAGTGTTGCTCATATGAATTCTAAAATGTCACTGTGTGCTTTTCTTCTTTATGCATTTCCCATCTTTCCCAGTAATTTTATTGACAGATTTAATTGCCTGTCAAACGATTATTATTGTAACCACTGCTGGTAACCAGCAGGGGCCTCTCTAACCTCAGGGGTCCTTTCAATTGCGTGATTTGCATGTCGGCAGATGATTCTGTCTTTGACACTTTGTGCTTTGTGAAGCATCTGTACAGCCTGAACTGAAGTGTTTTGTTAAGGGAGCACCTTCTCTTTCCTCTTTTGGTTGAATTTTATTAAATATTTTTCATAAAGTTTTTCGCGCTTCAAGTAAACTGTCTACTCCATAGTGCATGCTGTACTATAAGCATGTGTTTATGTTGCTGCTGCTTCTATATTTGTCTTTTGTAAAAAGACAGATGTATGATTTTATACTAGTCTGTTTCAGGGACATGTACAGCATGAGGCAAGCAATACTGCACTGTATGTGAACTCTCTTTAGCGTTTGTAATCCATTTGATTTCTAAAATTAGGCCAAAAACTTTAAACTGTTTTGCGGGGGATGAATGTGAGAGGGGGTTGTAATGCGAGTGTGTGTTAGTGTCTCTGCAGTTTTAACATTTTCTCAGTGGCAAAATTTACTCGAAATCTAGACCCCAGTATTAAACCAAATCAGATTGTGGGAAATTTTGAGGTATTGAAAATTAATTGGATAGTTGGCTAAAAAATATCTATGTGGATTCGTAGATTTACGCCTCAGTTACAGGTGGTCATGAGTCAGTAAATAAAAAGTTTATATTGTACTAAGCAAAACATTAATAATAAGCTATTTACTGTGTGTGTGTGTGTAATATTGTAATAATAATAATAATTATTATTATTATAATAATAATAATAATAATCTGTCCTTGTACCATGGTTTACAATATCACAGTATTCTATTATGGGGAAAATTTGAAGTTTTGAGTCATGGTAAAAATCTTTCCTGATGTCATTGTGGACTTCTCATACGTTTCTGGAATGCGGTTTTTATCCTTCTTTATTAGTGGCATGGTGTTGGTGTTCAGTTATTTATTTATTTGAGCGGGGGGCTGGATGGTTGCCTTTTAGCACTAGATAACACTAACGGTGTTCTGTAAAGGTCCTCAGACCAATGTCATATTAAAACAGCTGTACATACATCAGATGAAAATCATGGTGTTTACGGCTTTGTGAAGTTACTATGCATATCTAAAAACAGTCTCTGGTGAAACTGCCTCCTTGACTAAAGTGCAGTAATTTTATTTCAGAATGTACACAATAATGTTTATGTGAATGCAAAATGTCTCAGACATCATGTCTAAAACCTCATCGTTCTTGTATTGTACGCCCATTTATCTAGCTATCTATAATAATACAAATAATATGTGCAGTTTATATAGCGCCTTTCACAAATCCAGGGGTGCTTTACTGAGGAGAGAGGGAATGAAATGGGACATAGAGGAGGAAGTAAAGGGCAAGTTTTTATGCTGAGCTTTAAAGGAAGACAGGGACAACCAGTCACAAAGAGATTGTAGGAGTGAGTTTCAAAGTTTAGGAGCTATGGCACTTAAAGATCTGCCTCCCACTGTTGAGAGTCTTGTGCGAGAGACTGCAAGAAGTCCAGTATCTGAAGATCTGACAATGTGAGAAGGACAGTAAGGATGAAGAGGCTCAGTGAGGTATGTAGGGGGGACTATGAAAAACTTTGAAAGTTAACAGAAGAAGTTTATACTTTGTACAGAAGAATACTGGTAACCAGTGGAGATGGTGGATGGGGATATTTTGTCCAGAGCACTTGATGAAAGCAAGAACTGTAGCTTCTGAGTCCCATTTGACAGGGAGGTCATTAAAATTCTAATTGCAATAGTCAGTGTGAGAAAATATAAAGGCACTGACCAGAAGTTTTGCATCAGTATGGCATCAGTGTAGCAATTTTCCACACTGGCCTTTGTCACTGTTGCAGCCACAGGAATCAAATCGTACTGTTGGTATTAATGGCAAACTTGTTTATAAAATATCTGGTCAGCCAGATTGCCAGCCTGCTCAGTCTGATTGAAATGGTCCAGAACGTGATGTTACTGAAATAATCAAGTATTATAGAAGCAACTTGTGCAACTCTAGCAGTAATTGTGGCAGAGTTTTTAAGGTTCACGTCACATCCCTGTCGTGAAACACTTTTAGAAGGTCAACATTGCAAGAGACTTTCTATCTTGTATGTGTGCATGGTTCAGTTGTCCAGCTCTCTGTTGCAGTGTTCCATCTGTTATTGGGTTTTTCTCTCTGCAGGTTCTGTAAATGGAAAGCATATGATAAATCCATGTTCTAGTCCTTTAATACCCCACTTACACAAAAACAGTTTTAAAATGTGGAGAATTTTTAGTCTGCAGTAAAATTCTGGAGAGATGTTCTATGTTTGTGTGTATATGAATGCATGTTGCCTAAAAGTGCTAACACTGCTTTAACAACACAATACACATAGATTTCTCCATTTCACAGACTTACAACAACTATTGACTATAATGTGGGGCCCTTTCACTGTCCTCATTGCCCTGCTAGTGCTGTGACTCTCATTTTCTTTCCTCTGACCCCTTTCCCCTGCTTTATTTATTTTTATTATGTCGCATGCTGTTTATGTCTTTGCCTCTGTCTTTGGCTATCTTTCTTCCTCCTCACCTAAAGCCCATGCTTACTCAAGATTTTTCTTCTGTTGAATGGTGTATATACTGGGATGTTTTCACTATGAACTCGCAGAGAGCCAGTAGTGAGAGTCGTGTTTTCTGATATGAGAATTTTTTTTGTCATTTTGTTCTGTTAGATTAGAATTTGGATGTGCCAAACTTTGAATAAGCAATGCGGATATGTCAGCTCCTTGCATCCATTCTTCTACACAGTCATTGCTCAGAGCCCAAGACAAAAGCAGGTTGTTTAAGCTTTTATGGTTATTTGGTATCTGTGCTTGTTATGAAAGTTTAACAAACTGTTGGTTGTATGGTAGCTAGATGCTCCTTCCTGCCTGCTTCACCCAGCTGGTGCGGGGTTGTATAAGAAGTGATTAACATAATTTACGAGAACATGATGGATAGTGGTCCCTGAACCTATCCTTAAATGGGTTATTAAAAAGCTAATGATAACTGCTTCCACAACACAAAGGCTCATGTTATTGCCCCACAATTGTAATTTACAGATGTGGTGCACAATAAAGCATATAAGAAATTTCTCAAATAACAGAAACTCACATAAGTGTCTTCAATGTCAGGAATTCGCTAGCTAGCTATGGGATAGAGAAATGTAAGTGTTGCTGATGGATCAAATATTAGTTTATTTTTTCTGCAGGAGAGACTTCTCCGCGTAGGGCTGTACCACATGGGTTGCCACTGGAGCTGGGTTGCTTGTATATCTTGAGAGATGGCATTCTCAGTTATTTTGATTAATTTCATGTTTAATGGTAGCCAGCAGATTAAGTTATCGACTGTTAAATTGTGAACATTTGAAACAAGTGTTGACCGGCTTTAAACTTTCATCTCACTCTTATTTTCTGTCTCTCCTTAACCACTCTTCTTATGCTTAGTCTTAACAAATGTTAGCAGTCAAAGCGAATGATATCACTGCAAGTCAGTCTCTCTCTCGCTGTCTCGCTCTCTCTATATCTCTCTCTCTCTCTCTGTCTCTCTCAGGTCTATGGTGGAGTATGCTCGTTCTGGCTCTTCTGTCTCAACAGAGTACGGTAGCTGGCAGATTGTTTCAGGCTGTGGAAGTATCCATGACGCTGCTCCTCTCCCAATGGAGTCGCCTCTGCCCTTCAGCTTCCAAGATGAGGGTCCCAGTGGCCGCATGTGAGTCTTCTGCACTTTTCCACCCTGCCCTGCCCCGCCCCACATTTTCCCTTTTCATCATTGCTTTGCTGCTTTTCTCTGCTCTACCGCTGCTTTCAGCCTAGCAGCACAGCACAGGGCTGGGCCAGTGAGAGGGCTGCTCTGACATGAGACTTTGATGTAACATGGGTTGTGTGTGTGTGTGTATGTGTGTGTGTGTGTGTGTGTGTGTAAGGGAGCGATGATTTCTGGGTCCTTCTGGAATGGGCGGTTATGGGTTTAATTCTTCACTAGTACTGCTCCAGGTGCTTTTTGGTGTGGTACTTTTTTGGAGTTGCTATTCTGTAACTAATATGCAAAGAGCAAAAGACTGATTGGTACAAGAGGACTGTGCAGTTGTGTCAGTGGCTCTGTGCACAGTCAGAAGTCTGGATGTGAGGGTACGTGCATTGGTTTTGCGAGTCATTTTGCAATACCTAATATCTGATACAGTAGAATGATGAGACCAGCTAAAAGAGGAAAATCAGGGTGTCAGATTGCAGTATATCATCCTGTCTGCTTCTCCTTTGTTTATTTCTTCAGTTTTTTCAGAGTTGCTGAAGGATCCTATCTTTCTGCTCGGTCAGGCAGGCAAATTGAGTGTGCCTCCTCAACATTGCATGCAGTCATCTTCTGCAAATAATATCCATCTGTCTTTGTTCAGAGTTGAATCGGGGGTGAAAGGAAAGATATAAAGAGAGACACTCAATTATTTTGTTAATTACGAATTCTCTCTCTCTCCCTCTCTCTTTTTTTTTCACCTGTTAAGGGCTGTGTAATAGTTCTTGAGATTGAAATGAGTTTATATCGTTAAAGCACACCTATTGTTTGACTGTTAAGTTGTTGAATCTTTTACTCTCTAAATATCTCTTTATCTCTCTTCCCTACTTTCCTCATTCTTTTTTTTCTTTCTTTCACTTTTCTTTTTTCCCCTCCCCCATTCTGTCTCCCTGTCTCTTCCTCTCTCCATTCCTCCCTCTTACCTCATTCTCTCTCTCTCTCTTTCCCTTTCTCTTTACCTGCAGGTGTATGTATGGATCAGAGAGGCAGGCTCGGTTGGAGGCGGTGAGGGAAATGTTTTTGGCGGCCTACAGCTCCACAGTGGGGTTAAAGTCTTCCTCTCCCAGCTCGTCTGGCGCAATCTCTGGTCTGCTGGAGCAGTTTGCCCGTGGTGTCGGCCTCCGAGGCACCAACAGCATTGTCTGAGTCCAACCCTTCCTGTCTTCTTTTTTGTCCTTTGTTTTGTCCTCCTTCCCTCTCTAATTTCTGTCTTTCTCTCCTGTGTGTGTGATAGCAGTGAACCACTAAGAGAAGTATTCCCCATACTCTCCCTCATCTCTTCACTTTTGGTTTAGAGTACTTCACTCCACCCCAATATGTCATCCCATGCATTTAAGTCTCATGATGTACATGTATATTTTAATTCCTCTCATAAAAGATCACATCTGGGTTTATATCCAAAATCAGCACTTCACTCATTGCCTCCAAAGACGTCTACAGCACCCACCCCACCATCACTTCTCTACCCATTTATCCGTTTTTTTCCATTCTTATTTCTTCCTGTCCCTCTGTGTGAACACCATTCTACTCGGACTAAAAGAGGAGAAAGTGCCAAACTTAAATCTTGGGGGCTGTCTTTTATTTTTATTTTATAACTTTTTACTTTTAATTTTTTTTACTTTGTTTTTACATACCAAATGTGACTGTCAAGGTGCCTCTGGTAAATTTGTGCTTAAACATAATTAACACTATTGTTTCTACCTATCCTTTGTCTCCTAGTTTTGCCCCTGCTAGTTGAAAGCATCTATGATGAAGGCAGCAAAATGTGAGGGCATGAATGAAAGAATACATATAAAAAGGGAATAAACTACCCCCCCATCCCCCAACCTCCTCTTACAACAGTCTTCATATTGCTAAAGCCATGTTCTGACCCCAGGAAAGTTGGCTCTAGGGGGCTAAAAATGTCATTTCTAAATGGCCCTTAAAGGCTGTAAAGGAAAAAAAAAGAAAGAGGAAAAAAACAAAGAAAACAAGAACATGTCAAAGTAAAAGCAACAGCATGCCCACAGGTGTGTAACTGTAAGAGGAAAATCTTGTCTTCCTTTGGGACAAACTGTACGTGAAGAAGGTGCTAGTCATGTTTCAGCCCCGATATTTGTTTAGAAATGGCGCTTGGTTAGTAGAAATGTGGCGATGACTTTCTTACCATTAAGAAATAGATTTAGAGTCCTTCATTTATATCCTTCAGATTATTTTTGGTCGCCTCTTTTTTGTCTTAAATGCCTAAAACTTGAGGCTGATCTGAAATGCTCAGAAAAGTGAGAATTGTAGCTGTGTCTGGCCAGGGGGCGATTGTTCTGTAACTGAATTAGAGCATGCTATATTTCATTTCATCAGATTTCCTTTAGATTAGCAGTTAAAATCTCCAGAATCCAAGCCCATCACTTGGTTAGTGATTATTTCATGTAGTTGTTTGTCAGTAGTTTTATGTAAAAGTATGCCCCTATTTTTAATAACTGAACTTCAACACGCACAGATGTATCAGGCCCACTGAACTGGCGGAGGATTA
Organism: Prochilodus magdalenae; assembly: GCA_024036415.1. Classification (NCBI taxonomy): domain Eukaryota; kingdom Metazoa; phylum Chordata; class Actinopteri; order Characiformes; family Prochilodontidae; genus Prochilodus; species Prochilodus magdalenae. Next base: position 104,702 of record JAMWET010000674.1, on the reverse strand, counting down.
TGATCTTAAGATTTCTCCTGTAAACACAGTATATGCTCCATGCACACTGTGAGCACAGAGCTACTACTGCACACTGCTTCGTCAGTTTCTGTCTAGCCCTAAGGCTCGCTGTGTTTGTCAACTCTATGCTTCTGATAGACCTTTGAGCCCATAGTAACACCAGTACATGTTGTGAAAGCATTAGGATTTGTTTTTGATCTATTGCGTTATGACTGCACCAGAAAATTCAGCACAACCATTACCTGCACCTCACATCTGTTTTGATCACTTTGTTTTAACAGGTCTTTTAGTCTACAGATGACTGGTGGCTAAAATTAAAGTAGCACTTGAAGTTCAATATTTGGAACTTGGGATTTATTTGTTGTCTTAAAGCCAAACAGTTTTAATGGCCTTTTTACCTCAGGACCATGTGTTGTGCCTTTTTTAATATGTGGGCTACTAGATTTTTTTTTTTTTTAAATACGTTTTCTGCTAATTACAGTATGTATCTGTTGCAGTCGTCCCCCCACCACTCCCTTCAGGGTCTTCCTCAATTGAATTAAATTGGAACATTACTTGCATCAGCATGTTCTAGATCTGGCCTTTAATCCCCACACATTTGTTTTTAGGAGATTTGCTGTTTGTTTTTCTTTTTACAGAAACAGATCATTTAGACTTCCAAAAGCTGATTACGCTTGGCATTACCCAAGGATGGGTACTTCCAAGAACCTTTCTGAGCTTTCAGCAGTCAAGCGGCTCATAATCATTCTTTTGTTTCTGAAGTCTACATCACATGATCATACATATTTAGAAGAGATCTGTCCCACGCATGCGCAGTTGTTGTGCACGTAAGTGGGCGTCCCGCATTAAAATAACTACACTTGGAGATAAGCATTTTTCATGAACCTGCTCTCTGTTGCCCCCACCTTGTTTTCTGTCACCCAACTCAATTGGGAAATTTGAAGTTAAGGCTTATCAATGTGGGAAATGAACGATTCAGATTTCAACTTGAAGATGTTCCTTTAACTGTAATCTGTTGTTTTCTGTGTTGTATAAGGAAATGCTCATTTGCACTCATCCTTTCATAACTGTAGAGAGTGGTGCACACTTTTGTTTGTACAGGCTTTGATTTTAATTTTATTGATTCTCTATTAATAATCTCCTTACTGTGGTCAGGGAGACGTGGGACACAGAGGATTATGTTCTTCCGGTGAAAATAAAAGGAATCAAATTAAATGAATTTGTCTTTGTCTTGATGCTAAAATACAAGCAAGTAAATAATGATTATTTTTTTACTTTGTGTGTGTGTAATTGGTGGTTTCCTAGTTCTAACTAGCTGATTATTTGATTCAGGTGTGCTAATGGCTAGGAATAAGTTTACATGTTGAATTACATATTGCTCTTTTACAAAAAACAGAACAAGACATAGAGCCAAAGGAATTTTCTGCAGACCTCAAAAACAGGGCTGTGTCAAGACATAGATCTGGAGGAGAGTGCAGACAAATTGCTGCATCCTTACCGGTCCCAAAGAGCAGAGCGGCCACCATCATTTGTAAAAGGAAGAAGTCTATAACCACTTAAAATCGTCCCAGACCTTCCTGGAACGGTGTGTTGTAGAATAAGTCTGTGACGTAATAAAATGTGGAGAAGGTGAAAGGGGCGGACAGACCTCCGGCTTGACTACACTTGGACAGCTGTATGCAAATGTTGGTCAAATGAGTAAAAATGTGCATCATTTGCAGAAAACACATTCCTTACATTTTAAGATGGTTTCTGTTTCTGTTCAAATTAACTTTAAAGGAAATGAATAGAGCTCATGGCGTTTAATAGATATGATATAACGAGGGTAATTTGAAGTGCTTATACTATGCTACAAATATCATGCTGGCATTTGAAACTTTCCATTGCAAAAACGAGGCTGTGTGGGAGGAACTTCAGAAGTATTGTAAAAACATAAACGTGAATGTCTGCTTTATTTAAGTTCCCCTTCAAACTATTTATAAAATATCTCCAAAATTCCTCCCAGCACAGCCTTGCTTTCCCCACGAACTTTTCAAAATGCCAACTGGCATGATCTAAGCAAATCTGCTCCACATAAACCGACTGTGTTCTAACTGGTTGGCAATCATGTTGCAAAGTTGCCAGTAAAAGGAACAGTAAAGACCGCTGCCTTCTCTAGTCAAGAAACCACATTCGGCAGCAGACAACAGAAATTACATTTATAGAACCAAAGCAGGAGTCAACTTGGTGTTGCTTTTGGATAGTAAAGGTTATGGACCTACAGTGGTTGTCATTTTACAAATTACTCCTTGTGGTTGTCTTTACAGACCAGTTAAAATGCCTATCTACCTAAATTTACCCTTATCGTCAAAAGTATCAAAATTGTTGCACCCAAAAGGAAGTGCAAAGCTGTTCAGATGGAAGATGAAGGGTACCAAGAATAATAAATGATGACGAATGTCCTCAATCGTGGGTGTTGGCTCAGTCAGGTACAACGGTAAGGCCCCTCCTTACTTACGTCACATGCGTGGCCGAGTGTGAAACTTGAATCGTTCGCATGTTTTGCATGTCAAACCTACCCACCAAGTTTCATTCCTGTCAGCTGATTCCTCCTGGGTGCAGATATTCTTTTTGATGACGAGTGCATTTTCCTTTCCATATGCACGATATCAATATTTCGTTGTGTGTGGATCACAGACTCTGTATAACACCTTTGTCTATGATTATATACAGTCTACACTGTAGACCGATTCTCACAAGAATGTGCCAGGACCGGAAATATCGCCCTCCCGCATACAGGACAACCGTAGTATACATATAAAGCCCTCCACCTCCTTACGGTCAGTTCAGTGTTTGGTGTTTTTCCCTCTGTGTTCTGTCGCCCCCTGCTGGCTAAGTCGCAGCAGTGCGCCTCTCCTGCGCTTCCCTCAGCGCTCTGAGCTAGGCGCGCGCACGGAGCCGCACATGGAAGCGGCTCGTGCGTGAATAGGCGTCACGCAGGTGAAACGCAGCGGCTTGCGCTCCGTCCTCCGCTTACTTCCCCACACTCTCCCTCTCTCTCCCTCTCTCTCTCTCTCTCTCTCTCTCTCTCTCTCTCTCTCTCTCTCTCTCTCTCTCTCTCTCTCTCTCTCTCTCTCTCTCTCTCTTTCTCTCGTGTGTTTCTGTTTTTCTCGCGCGGATGGAGAGGCGCTCTGGACGAACCTGCTGCTGGATGGAAAAGTGAAAACTTCATTACCATCATTATTATTATTATTTAAGGAAATAAATAAGAGCTCGTGCCGCCCGCGCCTCAGCATGGCCTCAATCGGGGACTTCGACCCGCTCCATTCCACAGTGCCGGCAACTAAGATTGAAGTTACTGTCTCGTGCAGGTGAGTCCCACATATCAGACTGCAGCGTAGGTCTAAATACATAACTATAAAACTGTCTTGAAATATTATGATACACAATATGCTTCTTTACTGCTTTACACCAAACAGTGTAACTACAAACTGGCTTCTCATTCGCGTTTTCCGTTCCACCTTAAATGGCGCAGCTGAGAAACCAGCTGGGAAACCCCACATAGCCCAAATGTACTGCTGAAAACTAAGGCATGGTTTAATAATACTCGTGCATGTGTTCGCTGGCTCGTGTTGCTGGGTGTGTTGTGGCTCCTCGCGCTCTCGCCACACGTTAAAGCGCAGAGCGCGCGCGGCGATGTAGGGGTAAACGTGACTGTAACCCATACACAGTGTGAGCAAGGAGGAGACGTGTTGTGGTGAAGCCGGAGTTTCAAAGCTGTTGGAAGTTTGCTATGCGTAGTTGTAGAAAGTCTGGAAACATCCAACATCAGATCAGTTTGCTGTATCAGCCTACGCTCTTGAACCACATTGCTTGCACATACACAAGATTGCTGTGAGGATTTGATTGCATTCAGCATCACACGCCATTCCATGGAGTCCATTAACTCCAGAGAATGTAATTCTGCTGCTCCAGTGCTGGGGGTGCTTTATACCCCACTAGCTGGCATTAGGCATGCTTACATCAGGCTCACCTCCCATAGTTCATCAGAATTCACTTCTTATATATTTCTGTTGATTTTGCTCATCAGTGTTCATATATACCATGGATACTGGGGTAGTTACTGGGAATCCTGCCCACTGTGATACTGGCATCCAAGCTAGGGGTTGCACAGACCATAGACGTAGGAACCTGGGGGTAAGTTCAGGGTAGGTTAGCACGTTTTGGCAGTGGTCTTCTTTTAGCCTTTGTTAAGGCTTATGTTGAGGCGCCTGGTCAGTGATCAGTTTCACTGCCCTCAGCTTCCGCCTCTTTGGAGAGTCTGGACTGAAGCTGCTAAGAGCAAGGACGGCTAATTACAGCTATGAAAACAGCTATGCATCAAGTCTTGGAATCAGCTTATAGCTAGCTAATATTTCAGGGGATGGGGTGGGCTTTCATTTTACAGTAGCAAATGTAACCCCCCCCACCCTCTTGTCAAACTCACCTCTACTCCCTTGGGCCAGACTAGCCAACTTTCCTGCCCACTTTAAGCTCGATGCTGACTAGTTGCTAATCTCGTGATTATGGCACTAACAATATGGGCACTTCAGAGAAGACCAGGTGAGGAGCCTGGCGATTTCCCAAAGACTACTATAATAAGTCATATGTTTTTTGCAGAGGGGGCATAAAGGCCTATAACCATAAGTTTAAAGTGGGTTGCTCTTATGTTTGTGGAATTTGTGGCATTATGAATTCCTCTGGTTCTCCAGACCTCCGTTACAGGCAAACGCCTTGCCAAGGCTGCATAGGCTGTGCCTAATGGGGACAGAAATTAGCACTGGTTATTATCTCCGGTTCCCTGAAATCCAATCCAGGCCTTGTTGGAAGGACACAAGTCTGGCTTTATGGCAGATTTTTTGTTTTATTGTCGCTTTGTGACAAAGCATTGCCTGAAGTCGTCAGCAATTAGTCAGCATCGACTTTCAAAACATAACCGCCAAATGAAGCCATAACCAGTACACGCTAATAAACACTGATGTAATGCTCAGTTTCCTAAGAGTAATGTTACATGTCTAGAGTGCTGGCTGGAAATATGAATGGGAAAGCTTGTGATGTTCGACACAGCATCTGTTTATGGAGAAAATCCCAGAGCCAATCAGCTTTCTGATTATGGCACCAGTGGAGTTCTACCTCGTTGTCAGAGAAACTCAAATAAACATGTATTAATGTTTTTGGGTGTTACAGAGTCAAATGCTACAAACCGTTTATGAGATTTTAGTAATGATTTCAAAACTGTAATCTGACCTTCAGGTTTTGAATTTTATGGTCTCATTCACGGGGAAGGGTGTCTGGTCTAGATAAATAAGGTGTCTGGTGGGCGCAAATAACTGCCCGGCAGCGTGATGCCCACCCAGTGAACAGACATTCCTATAAGGATTTTGGGTTTAGCCATGAAGTGAACAGTACAGAGGAGTACAAACTAATTTCCTTCCACACTAAAATGTCTAACTAATATAACGTAAAGACAATCAACCTCTGGTCACTGCCTGAACGCATGGCTAATTAACCTTCCAGGTAGCTTAGCTATGATAACTAGCATTAGCGACAGTTGGTTCACCACATTTGTTTGTTTCCATGTCATATGATTCCTGACACTGTATAACAAACCATAGTTTATTTCCACAATTACATTTCCAGTGCAGAAGGATGTATTGACATTAATGCTACCACAAGTCAGAGAGGATAAGGTGCTACAGTGTTAATAGGAGCACTGATGGATCCTAACATCACACGAAGCTACTAGGACATTATTTATATTTTACATCAGGATATTTAGGGGGGGCATTTAGAGCATATCTAAGGATTGGGGGGATGCGTCCCTCTCAATATATGTTCTGATTACCGCCTCGTAGCCCACACTCATGTATTAGCCATAATGTGCTAGAAGGTTCCTCCTACTGTCAAGACCTTCAGATGATCTTGTGGAGACTGTAGGCTGTGAGTAGGTTGATTACAGCAGGTGCACTGATTGTTGCGTTTGCCGTTTGATCTGACTGTCACTTTAAAGCTCGAATGCTCGGTCAGATCTCCCAGGCTTTCCGGAGAGTTGTAGGATGGATGTGGATGCATGCACACGCACAGCTCCCTCTATTTTTTCCCCAGAAACACTGCATGTAACAGGGCCTCAGGTGTGGGTATGTGGACGTGTGTGTGTGTGTGGGATGGCCTATCTGTGTTGGGTAGGAAGGTCCTCCTGAGCTTCAGCTCTTTATCATGTAAAGCTCGGTGACAGGACCACCGAGCTGAATACTCAAAGTGACACGAAATGGCTGCAGAGATTTCACTGTGTGTCGCAGACTTAGTGGAATTGCAGTTAGCAGCAAACCACGGAAACATTCCTCAAGTTGTGCAGATCTCCTTTATGCTGGCTCCCTATAGACTGCTCACACTCCGTCATATCTGTCACGGTGGAACAGATGTTCCCACCAGTTTCAGTCCAGCAGATATATTTGCCATCCCTCACTCAGTCTCACAGGGACTCACTGCAGATGTGTACAGGTGTGGCTGGTGTACACGGGGAACCAGAAGACTCTGGTTAACTTACACACTTATCTCTCTCTCTCTCTCTTCTCTTCATCTCTCTCTCTCTCTCTGCCTCTCTCTCTCTCTCTCTCTCTCTCTCTCTCTCTCTCTCTCTCTCTCTCTCTCTCTCTCTCTCTCTCTCTATCTCTCTCTCTCTCACTGTTTTTCTCTCTTGATGTTTTTTTCTTTCTATCTATCTGACTCAGTCACTTTCTCTTTTTTTGCTTTTCTCCTCCTCTTATCTCTGTCTCTTTCTGTCTCTCCCTATGGCTGTCTTTGTTTCTGTTTTTCTCCCTGTCTCTCTCTCGCTCTGTCCTCTCTCTCCCTCTCTCTCTCTCTCTCTCTCTCTCTCTCTCTCTCTCTCTCTCTCTCTCTCTCTCTCTCTCTCTCTCTCCCCCCAGATCTTTATGTGTATCTGTCTTCTTCATCTCATTTATCTGTTTTTCTTTTTTGCTGTCTCTCTTTCTGCCTACCTCTCTGGTTCTCCCTAGATCTCTCTTTGGCTGTCACTCTTTCCTCTTTGTCTGTCTCCCTCTCTTTCTCTCGTTCACTTGCTGGGGTCAAACAGAAGAAGATAAATGAATGAAATGTGATCATCAGTCACTGGAAATCTAAAAATTCATGTCACATATCATGTCTCTGCATATGCCAGCGTGCAGGATTATGGAGATGATTTACGGGTAAGAGCAGAACTAATCTTGTGTGCTACAGTAGGAGGTGTGTACAGGAGCAGCGGCAGTGTTGCTCACTCAGCCTTAGACACAGAATCTTAGAACGTACGGAAACACCTGATGATCCTGTCAGTTACGCGTGTCTGTTAAAAGAGTTTAATGGAGAAAGGGTGCGCTGTGATTGTTCTGCTCTGTGGATATGGCAAGCGGATGAATTATTGAAAGCTTTTGCTTACAATCGAACTTCCAAACCGACTTACATCATTAAAACTGTACCCGTTTCTGTTATGATACTGCTGGTAGGGGATCTGAAAACCTACCTGCAAACTCTCATAAATGTCAGCGGAGGTGGAAATACAATCTGTTCGGTTTATGAATGTCAGAAACTCAATGTCAAATATGCCAGTGCTGATTTCCGCAGGCACCCTTATTGAAGTTTGTGTTGGAGTTAAGGTGGGGGTGAGTCACATGGAGCTTTTTTCTGGCCATTGTAGTTAAAATGCAGACTTTGAAAGCTTCTTATAAGCAGGAATATTTTATTTATTAACTTATCGTATTAACTTATTAACATTTATTTGACTTGTATGTAGTAGTTTTACAGTGACTTCTTCCCTGAGAGTGAAGCTGCTGTTGTCCTTGTGAAATGCACTGGTCAGGCTACCACTCGTACTCACAGTTAGTGATGATCTAGGATTTCCAGAAGCCACAGAGTGAGCCTATCCAGTCTTGCCCATACATAAGAATGAAATGTTGAGTTTATATATGATTATACATTAAGTATGTACTGTAATCAGTATATCTAGAATTGTTCTAGACATGTTCTAGATATTATCTAGAAATGTTTCCCAGCTGGCGTAGAACCTTTTCATTATACACTATATGTCATACTCACACATCACATGTACTTTAGCAGGTATTTTTGCTCTTTCTCCCTAAAGCTGCACTGTTGGAAATACCGATCGCCCTTTTGAGCCCTCCGTATGGGCGGCTGTACATGTTCATTTGTCGGCATCCAGAAAAGCTACAAAACTCCGTGAGACAGGGATGACACAGATAAGGTTACAGCCCAGTCTGTCATAAATAACACTGGCAGGGATGAACACACTGCTGTCATAAATTCACTGTTTTCCTGTTAGCCATGAGACTGTCTCGCATCCTTTTATCTCTTTTAGCTCTCGCCAACGAGTAAAAGCCAGTCTGAGATATACTGTTGTCTGGTCTCCTCCTCAGTCGCTCTCTCTTTTTCCTTTCCTGGCTTCCTCCGGCAACACCGTTTTTTTTTTTTTGTCTCTTCCCTGGGAATTCTGAGCTAGCTTATTTCTACACATAGCTGAAGACCAATAGTTGTTAGTTTGTGAGGTGATTCTGTAAAACATTGTGTGGTTCCTGCGAGAGGTCTCCTACCCGCTCCACTAAATGACACAGTGCTATAGCAGGCTCTCCAGGCCGGAGTGGCAATGACAGGGAAGCAATTGGTCCTTAATAAGTCACAGTACCATTCAAATAATTTTGAAGCTGTTATTTTAAGGTAGAATGGTTTCATAATATTAAAGAACAAAGCGGTTCTTTAAGGAACTGTGCACTAAAAGGCTATTTAGGGAACTAGAAAGTGGTTTTCTATGGGATCATCTCCAAAGAACAGTTTGGGCATCTTTATTTATCTGTATTTTTCAGAGTGTGGCAGGGGAGCTTGAATGCTGTCTTATGTAAAACCTGACCGCCACTGTAGCTTTATGTATGGAGATCCTGTTAGACACACATTGAGCGTAGCTGACACACCAGAGCCCCACAAACACACATGAATCCTGAGCTTCACGCTGACACGTTCATCAGTCAGAAAACCTCAGCCTGCTGTGTTTACTACTGTGTTTAATATTTAGGACATGAAAGGGGCTCTGAGGTTTTTGTGGCTGAGGGGAGTTGAATATGAATGCCCCTGGCCTTTCTGTCTGTCTCTCTCTGTGTCTTTCTATCTATCTCGCTCTCCTTCCTCTCAGCTTCTGCCTCTGTGCATGAAGGCAGCCCCCTGCCGGGTTATGGGGCCTCCAGAGAGAGTATGTGTGTTGGAGTGTTGGTGTGTTGGTGCGTTTTTGCCCTAGGTGAACCTTTTCACAAACCTCAGATTATCATATGAGATCCAGGCATTTTAGTTATTCCTGGCTGTTGACAAGGGTGCTGTTATTCACATCTGTTTGAGCCAGTATTGTTTTCATAGCCCTACATTCTCCAGATTGACTTGCTGTCTAATTTGCAGGCTACTCTTTAATAATTAGAGGTTGTTTGGTACACCTGTTGGTGTAACTCGACCCAATTAAGGCACATAATGCTTATAAATTACTGTCATTATGTAACGAAGGTATAATTATAAGGTATAATTATAAGGTATAATTTGTTTGTTAGCCACCCCTTAGTGGCTCAGGTGTGGTCACATCATGGAATGAATATCACACTGAAATAGGAAATAGCCACAACCACTAGAGAGAAAACGCTTTCCAGCTGACAGCCCTTGCTTCACATCCAACACAAGTTGTGATCTCAAAGCTACAGTGCAGTCTAGATTTGCAGCTATGGCATTGAAGATAATCCTCCCAGAGCATTCTTCATGATTCTCTTCCTCCAAATTATCGCTTCCATACACATTTGTCCCAAAGACAAGATGGGATGCCAGTGTAAAAGTTGGAATAGCTGGTCAAAGGTTGACTCACGGACGACTTCTCACATGTAGAACTAAACATATTGTCACTGTACAAATGTTTATTGGATGTTACTGGTTTGGGCTCAAAGAACAAGGCATTTCGATATTCAGATACTGTTGCGTTAATGAGGAGACAAGAGGAGATCTGCAAAACACATATGTGCTCTTAAATGAGGACAGTGGCTCACTTTGTACCTTGCATTATGCTCTGCACAGAGACTGTGAAGCAATTAACTCACGTGACACTCTGTACACATCAAGAATAGTGCAGAGCATGCCGTTGCCGGAACTACTTTTCTAAACATGCTCCTATGACACTGTTTACTGGTCTTTCTTTCCACACCCCCCCGCCCCAACTTTTAAGTCAACAATCATATTGACTGACTGTACCTCATTACTGTAGCTGTCTCCCCATATTTAATCATGTTTAGTAGTTGGTATTTCATTCTCTGACTAATGTACCAGCAAATCACAATGAGGAATTCTTCGTAGGTGCCTTGATGTGTCACAAGCATGGCTAACACGTCTGCAGTTTCTCTAAATAAGCAAATGTTTTAAGCTAGCAAAGAGTAACAGTTTCCTCTCTACCATAGCTATACAGAACAACATGCACCCTGTGTTATGTGCACAGACTTTTTTAGCTTTTGACAGCATCAGCTTTTTTCATTACACTGGCAGTTAAAACCAACTACACACACTGCTTAGTGTGGTCAGTTAAATGTACGGCAATAAACAGTGCACTGTATCTGAACGCACGGTATGAACTGCACCTGCTTTGAGTCAGTTTTGAACAGTTTTAGCACTATAGCATTTAATTACGAACAAGGTCACGTTTTGCTTGCCACATTACATCGCTTTCATCATTGCTTTTCTACACCATATTTGAGCACAGGTTTCTTTTCAGAGATGTGCACTGGTAAACAGTGGCATTCAGAGCCTTTAGTGGACAGTGCTTTGGTGACCTAGTGACCCAGCCGGCTGAAGGCTGTCTTATGTATAGATTTTTGTGGGTGCAAGATTAAAACCCTCAAACCATTTTTTAAGATAATGACCAGCCATCTTCACATTCACTCTCGTGAACATTTTAGGAGGACCAGTGGACTGAGAGGAACAGTCCGAAATTACTTGAAGTGAAGTCTTGTTGAATTAACTTCTACTTAAAGTTACTAAAGTCTTCTTTCATCCTCTCTGTTCGCCATGTTGAAGGTCCACGGGCTTATTTTCCAGTGTCAATTTTTTTTATATTGTTGCATTGTTTACGCCAATTTTCATGGACTAGCTATGATGTGAAGAAGTCATTTTACGGCTTGGCGAAGCTGAAGTGATCTACCTTTGAACAGCAGCTTAGATTTGTCCTGATGTGTGTTATTAAGAAAGCTGCTGAGAAATTGATCTTGTTGCATATTTACTGTTGCGGTCCTCCGAGTCGATTTGGGCTGTCATGTTAGCTAATTAACCAGATTATTTGATTGATCAGTCTCTTAAAAATCAATTGCCTCACTTTGTGTCAGTGTTGTAATTTGCCTTTCCCTCTTGTTCATTTTGACAGGAGTTTACTGGACATGGACACTTTTTCTAAATCAGATCCAGGTAAGGAAAGTTCTTTCTTGAAGTTTTCTATGCTGAGTCATTTGAGATAAATATGCGCAGGCCGATACACACTGGTCGTTCATCAGTACGCTGTAATGCAGTTGGCTCTGATTATCTGTCTAAGGGCTGCAGTGGTGCTTCGCGTTAAAATGCCAAATCAATGCACCCCTCAGGACAACTAATCATTAACTAGTTCTGCATCACTTAGCTGCAGTTCTTGCTGGAGTAGTGTCTGAGCGAGCGAGCGAGGCTCTGTAGTCGATATCTCAGCTCATTGAGGGTCCGCTCTCTGTTTAAAAGCAGCAGCATGAGCAACATTAACACGCTGATTTGAGCTGGTGACCTTTCTGGTGATTAGAAGGGCAGCGTGTGGAGCCAGGAGCAGTGACAGTCTATGTCATTTAAAATGCAGACACTTCATTTTACTCAGAAGAGAGCACATGCATCTGGAAAAGGGGACTTTCGACTTGCAGGCAGAGGAAAAAATCATTTCTCTTTTCTGCTGACTTTGACATTATCCTCATGCAGAAGCAGATCTCTGTGCTATCACATGTCAGCATCACCACTCTAGCACTGTACAGACCAGCACATACCTCCTTTTGATGCAAATGAAGGCTGTCACAACATGTTTTTGACTGTTGGCCATGCAGCGCTGCCCAAAGCACCATACTCTACCCAGCACAGTAAGAGAGAAAAGCCCATCAGTCTGACAGGCAGCTTTACAGACACCCTCCTGCTTACATTGCACAGTGACGGGAAAGAGAGGAGCATTGTTTTTCTTTGTGATAAAAATGGCCATTTGAGATTCCTTGCACAGCTTGATAAGGGGTGGGTGGGGTTGTGGGGGCTGGCTGTGACAACATTATATCCTTACTGAGATCAGATGACACTCAGCGTACAGAAATGCAAATGCAACATAATATATAAGGCAGCTGATTATATTTTAATAATTCATTTTTTTAAAATCATTTTAATATAACCTCTAAACAAACAGGGGGCATCTTATCATCATGAGACGCAAGCAGTAGCACTGATTCAACTGATTCTACAATGACTCTCTACCACCTCTTGAGGTACAAAGTGGTATTATGAGACGGACAGGCTGGGGCTAGCTGGTCAGCATGCTAACTTCAGTAGACATCTCTGCACAAAACAACACACATTGTCAAAGCAGTTATTTCTACACCTTTCTACACCCCTGTTGGTCATTTTAGCTCATTGTGGAATGCTTTCAACTAAAACAACAGCATATGAGGTGATTTAATTCTCTACATGGACATAATGAAAGAAACATTGTGATGATAATACATTGCTGCCGCCTACTGAATATATTTTGCAGTAACTAACATGGCAAATATGGCAATATGGCAAAAATAAAATACCACAACACTGCAAGAAAGTTTCATGATATGTGTGATATGTGATAAATCGCATATTTTAAACTAATAAAATAAAAAAACTGTATAATATAATGTTCTGTAATGTACTATACTGATTTCACTGAGGTACATTCTTGGCCTGTATAGTGAAGCCATGGAACACCAACCGACCCAATGATCCATGTTTTCCAGAATAAGAGCTGTGATGAACCTATATAAGATTCTAGAACAATATGGATGAGGAGAAACCTTCTAGAACTATGCAAATAGAAGACAACATTCTACAGGAATGTGGTTTGCAAGAACATTCTAGAATAGTGTGAATGAAGGAGAACATTCTAGAACAGTGTGAATGAAGGAGAACATTCTAGAACAGTGTGAATGGAGGGAAACATTCTATAACAGTGTGAATGAAGAAGATCATTCTAGAACAGTGTGAATGAAGAAGATCATTCTGGAACAGTGTGAATGAAGGAGAACATTCTAGAACAGTGTGAATGAAGGAGAACATTCTAGAACAGTGTGAATGAAGGAGAACATTCTAGAACAGTGTGAATGGAGAGAAACATTCTATAACAGTGTGAATGAAGAAGATCATTCTGGAACAGTGTGAATGAAGGAGAACATTCTAGAACAGTGTGAATGAAGAAGATCATTCTAGAACAGTGCGAATGAAGGAGAACATTCTAGAACAGTGTGAATGAAGGAGAACATTCTAGAACAGTGTGAATGGAGGGAAACATTGTAGAGCAGTGTGAATGGAGGGAAACATAGAGCATTGTCCTGGTTTTAGTGGTCTCCCTGCACAAGTACACATGCTGCATTAACAGGACAGGATGTCTAAAGTGAGGTTCAATCAAAGCTGTGCCGTTGAAACATGTTGGTCTGGGCAGCATGGTGATGTGGTCTCCTATGGCGCGTACCACAGCCTTCACTAGTTAGAATAAATAAATCAATGCGTGTTTTAATTTGCTTTGAGATATTGTTTACAAATACGGAATGTAATCTTGGGAATAGCTGGAATATCTGGGATACACTTACATACCCTTTGAAGTGCATATGTTTCTGCTTTGAGATTTTACAGTAATGCAGTAATTAACAGTCTAAAAACAACCGTAGGAACTCGCACATTGTTATCCAAAGCACCTTTTTGTTTGTTTATGTCAACATTTTAACAGACAGTCTGCCCCAGCTTCTGTCTTCTGCTTCCAGCTGTATAACCTAAATGCCACCATCCGAATGAATGAATAGTCTTATTTTTGGAGTAGAGTTGATGCCACAATTGTGTACAGATCTGGAAAATTGAATATTGATTATCTTGTGAAGGTATACAAAAGTTTGGAATCAATGCTTTCAATATAATAAAACCGATGTAGTTTACGCAATTATTTTAATATGCATCATTACAGCTTTCAAATGGTAAACAAGACAGTAAATAGCTGTAAATATAACTGAATAAATCCTAGGTGTGTTTAGAGTAATGAAGAGAGCTGTAGATTATGAAAGTGAAAGCTGTATAACATTTAGAAGTAAGTAATTAAATTAATATACATCATTGGTGGCGGTCGGATCTTAAGGTTTATAAACTGACAAAAATAATGTAAAAAGATAGTTACAATGCATTGCCATTTTTAATTGATTTCCTGTTTACAGAATAAAACATAAAAAAATACAGTTTTAGGAAATAATAATGTAAATCCACATTCTACAAGCTTGTGTCCAGTAGATTGGGATGGTGTGCAAATGTTATTAAAAACAGGGAAATCATTAATACCCCATTTTTAATTGAAAATAGTGCCAAGACAATATATCATCACTATTCAGAGCACTGTTTTCTCCTTGTTTTATTTTTTTACATTTACACATGATTTGAACACAGCAACTGCCATTTACATTGTGTGAAAATTTCATGATCAGTGGACCAACAGAAATGCCCCCTAATAGCAACTGAGAATGTTCTTTGTTTTTTTGCCCGTTTTTCAATCTAATCAAACATACTATCAATATATTTCAGAAGGTTTTGCATGCTATAATTGTGATATGGGTTGCTTTAAGCTTTTATATATGTGTTTTAATTGTTTCCTAACAAGTGTGTAAAGAGAAATTAGGTATTATAAAAAATCTGAGCATTTTCTCAAATTATTATATGTGCTATTTTAAAGATTTGCTTTTAAATAGATATGACCTGTAGTTAGGTTAAGACTTGAAGGTGACCTAAAATATGATCAGATATTCAGCTAAGCGGCAACAGAGGACAAAGAAAAGTCAATAAACCAAGTATTAGAAATGTATGTAGTTTTCTGTCCATTTCTTGAACAAAGTGATCCAACATTACATGGGAGGAAGTATGTGTAATTCAACACTGATCAGGTTCATTTTTAACTGGGAGAGCAATAGTGCTGTTCACTGACGCTTTAAAGTTTACAGTTTCTGAGGTTTAAGGCTATTAATAGATTTTTGGCATATTCAGATTCTATCCAGATGATTGTTGATAGTCTGGATGGCAAAAACCCACATGAAATTTGATTTCTGCAAATTAGATCCAAATCATAATTGACACTGGTTTAAAATGCGATTAAAATTTGATTGATATGGATTCATCTCAGTCTGGACACTCTGGATGCTCAAATTGAATTTGAAAGTGCCAACGACTAGAGTGGTGGAAGTGCTGGGATTCAAGAAGAACGCCAAAGAGTCATGAACTGTGACTTGACATAGCGACTGCTTGAAAGGTGAAGTGATGCTCCTCTGTCTCTCCTGCATTTGTCTATAAAAGACACGTCTCTAGCATGGCCACACAGTTACTGATCTTTAAGTCATTACAGCAGCAACTCATGCAGGTTGATTGATGATGTCTGGACACACCAATTTGGATCAGATCACACAGTCATCTCAAAAGATCTGATTTGAACAACAAATCTGATCCGCCTGCAGTCTGAACACAGCCTTTGAGTTGTGTATAGTGAAAGTGACAGTTATCTGGTAGATTTTATTTTTCCTGGTGTGTTGAAGGTCATGAGCATGCGATCAGAGAATAGCTGTGCCAGTCTGGTTATTCCTCTCTGCCTCCAGGCTGGGGATATAAAGGGGTCTGTTCTTTATTAAAAGCATGGGATTGTTTCATAAAGGAGCTTTTGCACCATGTTAGTGTTTATTGTGTTGTATATTGTTTTTTATAGTTTTGTTTATGAATGGAATGCTTTTAGTGTCTCAGTCCTAAATTAAATAGTCCTTGATGTATAACTATAGTGGTTTGTGTTGCTTATCCAGTGTCTAAGGCATATACAGATGGTGTGCTAAAAATACTGATAGAAATGTAGAGCTTTATTTCCTCATGATGTAGATTAGGAGGTTGCCATGGGTGGAGGGAGAGGGGCTGTGAGTGTTTGAGGGGTTTAATGGTTGCGGTACTTTGGTCAAACAAACAAAAGACTGGAGAAATTGTGTTATGCCAAAAAAAAAGAAAACCACCTGGTGGAACATCTGACATCTAATTGGGTTAATGTGTAACAGCTCAGAAACATGACTGCATAAAAATAGTCCACTCTGTAAAAGACTGCATGGGAAGAGAGAATAACATTTCTCAGCTTTAAATAGTTATTAAAGGAAGAGGAGATGTGAACAGTCTTTTCTAAAATTTGTTCTCCTTTCATTTAAATATAGATTTTACTTACATTCATTTTATTTACATTTTGGACAGCATTCCAACTTTTTTGGAAACAAGTATCGTGAATTCTTATGGAAACAGTAAATAACTTTCTCCAAAATCTACCAGTCTTACCACTATGTGCTTGATTAAGTCTAAATTAGAATTGGAATTTCCTCACAATATTCACTTACTGTCTAAAGAATAGCTGCACCCAGGAGGAAGTGTTGGATTACATTGCTTTTGGGAAGGAAGCTCAAGGTTACCAGGAACAATAAATGATTATAAATTTAGACTCATAGGGACAGTACTTATCCTCCTGAGACCCCAGCGTCCTCATATGAG
Organism: Prochilodus magdalenae; assembly: GCA_024036415.1. NCBI lineage: Eukaryota > Metazoa > Chordata > Actinopteri > Characiformes > Prochilodontidae > Prochilodus > Prochilodus magdalenae. Next base: position 87,833 of record JAMWET010000674.1, on the reverse strand, counting down.
AACATCACATTTCTGCTTCTCTGCACCATGTTGACCCTTTGGCCTCATATGAGGACATTGTTTTTTGCCAAAACAACTTCCTGTACAAAGAGAATGTTTAGGTTGTATACTTGTTTAGGTCCTACTAATCACAAACAGCTAGCAGAAATTAAAAGTCCAGCTGTCTGCCAGTGATGCTTACACTAATAAAATGACTCATGGAGGGCATGACTGCTCGCTGAATGTACATCATAGCACAGCGATAAAACCCTGTACTTACCCACGTCACAGGGATGGCAGAGCATGAAACAATCATTTGTATGTCTGACACTGTCAAACCCACCCATCAAATTTCATTCCTGTCGGTTGATTCCTTCTGGCTGCAACTATTATTTGGACGATGAATGTACATACACAAACCACTCTTGAAGCGACAAAATACCAATTAATGAAAAGCCGGAGGAATAGTGTTAACAAACGTGATGCAAATACCTGCATATAGTTCATATGAAGGCAGAACAATATGACTCATCAGAGTATACAATAACAGAATACATCTGTTCCCGTCTCATTTACTGAGGTATTCATATCCAGTATGCCCAATTTGCCCCAAACATGTAAGCAGAACAGAAACACAGAATAACTGAACACTGAAACCGTGCCTAAACCGAGCACAAATCCTCAGAGAGCTTTAACCAGTGCATTCTTTGTGTAAGAACAGGAGCGATGATTAATGGGGCGGTTGGCAGAGCTGCCAAAGATGCAGGTAAGTCTACCACTTCCAACTAGGCAGGAGAGAACTGAGTGTCTCATACTGTAATCAGTATTACACAGATCTGAGGCTGGCAGGCCAGTAATAGAATCTGATATTTGGACGAGACATAATAATTTAAGTCTTTGTAGACTGTGGTATGTCCCAGATGAATCCTTGTATTTGATAAACTGAAAGTTTGAGGAAGGAAATGTGAGATACACTGAATCAACTTTAGTTTGTGTGGCACAACAGACAACACCACTGCCTGCAAGTGAGCTACCAACCCATGTGGTAGACTAGAGGTTGATTCTTGGTTTTGGGTGGCTAGCCAGTAAACAATGGTCGCCTGTGGACGTCTAAAATGTGTTTAAATATAGTCAGATATGGGATTTTAACATTGTTTTAAAGATTTAAATGGTTCAAACTAAAAGCCCCCCACAGCCACGACCCCAAGCATTTGAAATCTGTCTGCATCCTGTTTATCTTATTTATACATTCCACACTTTACTACCTCAGTGCTGTGTTTCATGTGCGATGTATGCTGTCTGCATATATGTCACAGCATGTTAAATTTCTCTGCACCTTCTATGCACCTTACACTTATACCTTTGCCCAGTACTGAGTCTTATTAATTGTATTTATTGTCTTGCATGTTGCACTTACTGCAGTCTGTCCTGTTCTGTATTTTTTTATGTTCTCGTTTTGTGGCACCATTGTTCTGGAAAAAACGTAATTTCATTTCACTGTGTACTTATACAGAGCTGTAATGACAATAAAAGCCACTTGATATGATTAACCTTATAAGCCACTCTGGATGAGGATGTCAGCTGAAGGCTGTAAATGTAACTGAAAACACTTTGAAGGAGAGATGGTTTTATATGTGTGTGAAATTCATGGAAAGTTGGGAAGACGTGACTGCATCGTTGTACTACAACACTTGCTATAACTGTGCTGAAGCATTTTTGGACTGGCTTGTATGAGGTGGTCGTTTCAGAAGTTGTTTGTGTGTGTGGGTAATATGAGCCCTGCGCTGTGAGAGTGTGTGTATATGTGTTTGTGGGGGGTTGATTTGTGGCCAGTTGATTGTTGTTTGTGTGCATGGGAGGGACTGATGGTTTTTAGACTGAAGCAGCGCTTTTTTAAAGATTGAGGGCTTTTAGACTGCTCTAGCTCTGTGCAGCTCTTGGCCTCATAAAGAAATGGCGATGAACGCAATACTGGCAGAGAGGATCTTCGTGTGTTTGTCTCGGTATTACTGCATTAAGTTGAGCAGCAAGAGAGCCCAAGGACTCTCGCTTTCTCCAGCAGTCTCCCCAATACAAAAGTAATTAAAGCTCTCTTCACTCTGGCTGATAGGAGCCCAATTAGTCTTGCTCTTTCATCGGAGCTTCTGTGTGAACATACTGGCTCCCTGAACAGTCTCGCTCGACTATAGCCTCCCTCAATTCCTTAATTGTTATTAACGCTAATTTAATTGCAGTTTTCTCTTTTTACAAGACCATTTTTTGTTGTCTTTGACAGCATTGATTATTGGACATCAGTTGACCTGAATTAAATTCAGTGGTGAACTCTGGATCTTCAGTTCCATGTAAAAAAAAAAAAATTAAAAAAAATGTGTATATTTATATATACCTTTATGATGACACTCATGTTTGCTGGCCTCTATGAGAGTTCTAATTGTATGTCAGCAATAAGCTTGTGACTTGTAGAAGCGGTTTTAACAGGCTTACATATGACATATATTTTACCCTGCATGTAGCCGATTTACAGCAGCTCCTTTGGGAGTTCTAAAGCTGCCGATGCTGGCAGTTGCAGCTAGTAAGACCACCACTAATATTCACAGTACGTGATGTATCTAGGGCCTGTTGACATTTTAGCACAATATTAGTCTCAGTCATTTAAACACAAATAGTGATTGGTTGATTTCTCTGTTAGTTTATCATTTTCTTGGTGGTTAATATTACATGTAAGGTCTTCTGTCTAGATCCTAAAGACCTAACTAATGACAGAGCTAGCTTTACAATATCTAGATAATATAAGGATATTAAGAAAAATAACTTTTGATTTATTTCAGTTTTCCAAAACATAACAATCATTTAACAATGAATCAACAGTAGTAGTGCAGTATTACAGTGTTACAATACACCTGCTTTTTGGGTAAAAAAAAAAAAAAAGTTAATTTTGGACCAGATGAAAAAAAAAATGTTGTGACATTGCATAAAGCTGTTGGAACAATGTTACAGCGAATGTGCATCATAATCAAAGCTAAAGGCGGTCCAACTAAATGGGACCAACTAAATTTTTTGGCAGGCAGTGTATGTGAGAATTCTATGTGAGTTGTATGTGAGTTGTACTACTTCTATTTGCAGAATTACTGAAGATTCTAGTGGTGAACTCACAGTAAATCCTGTAGATGATTTCACATGGTTCACACACACAAAGAAGGGTTAGGGTTAATATCATGTTTTTCACACGAGAGGGCGAAAACAATAGAACCAGTCAAATGAACCAGATCTTTTTCCAAGCAATTTTGTACCATTTCTATTGGACCATTCATCATGAAGTGTTCACACAGTGTAAACAGCAGCTGCTGTGTTCAAATGAAGCATAAAAGTCAAAATTGACAAAATTGGAGATACATGTTTTTCTGTGGCCAGCAACAGTACTTGAACCATTAAGCCGCTAAAAGCATTGTTGTTTTGCTATGTGGTCATACATTCATTATGTCGGTAGCAACCGACACTTATATGTAACGTACATTTCTCTGTAGACTGTTATGTTGTACAACTGTTAAAACCCTTATTGATAACAACATAACCAAAGCTTGGTGGCCACTGTTTCACGTGTTTTATGGTTGGAAACCAGGAAAAGACTGATAGGCTGACAGGTATAATCACAGCACCACATGCTGTGGCAAATTGTTAGTCGGTGCATGTTGAGTCAGTGCTAATGAGTGACGACTAGGCAACCAGGTGTGCACTAAAAACTGATTTTGTCAACATCAGTGAGTTGTCAAGAATCAAGTCAAGAAATTAAAGTGATGTGTTGAGAGCGTTCATGCAGTGCTTTGGAGGGCAGGGACTCGAGGGAATAAACAGTAGCTTGGACGTAAATGAAATCTGATTTAATTCACAGGATATAGCAGACAATATACATTTTATGCATGCTGACCAAGAGAGCACTGGTGCAGTCTGAGGGCAAAAGGCCAGGGGCTTAAGCCTCTGGGGAGCTGTCTGTGCATGAGCTGGGTGATGAGGCATCATTAGAACATGACCCTCAAAAACTTGAGTGAACTGTATGCTGGTGCATTTGCAACTCAGTGTAGAATGTAGCTTGATTTGTGCACCTCTTGGGTTTTCTTTTATTTATGCGTGACCCAAATTTCCCCTATGAAGCTCCAGTCGTGACTGGTTTACTTTAAAAAAAAGGACATGCTGATCAACTGTACAGCAGCGAGATTTACATATTTTTCTTTCTCACAGAAATGAAGTATCTTGCACAAGTATCTCCAATCAGGCAGAAATGATCCCTTTAAAATTCTAATCAGTAAATCACTACTTGTTAAAGGGGGTATGTTTTATGGGTGAAATGTGTGGAATCCAAAGTCAACTGAACATAATTCATTAATACCCAAACAAATTATGTAACTTGAATGTCTAAAGCAGCTGTGGGTGCGCTATGGAACTACAGGTAATACACATGCTCTATAAAAAAACTTAAACCCCAACAGCTCTTTTTACTCGCAGATTACTCTCGGTAAAAAGAGGGAATCCCCCAGTTTGTAGCATCTGTTGCTGAAAGCTCTGTTCAGGTTTCTCAACCCTGTCCTTACTGAGGGAGTCATGACTTGCTCATTGGGTGCTTGATTAAAATGTCCAGGGCATGCTTTATTAAGGATTCAGAAGCTTTGTCATTTTTTTCAAGCTGCAAACATTGTAGTCTAAACTACAACAGGTTTAGAGTAGTTTGTAGCTGGTTCGGTTGTATGTCATGTAACCTCAGGGGGCACCAAAATGCTTTACTTTCCACAAGGCCAATGAAGCCTTAAACTTGTTACCAGGTCTTGGTGGACAGGCTACAGCAGCCAAGTAGAGTACCAGCAGAACTGCTTCGTGGGTGATCCTGGTCGTGCTCCGATGATCCATCAATCCTCAGCTCCACTCTCTATAGCTTTGACTGAGCTCAGTTTAGCTTGTGAGTGTTTGCCATCATTTAAAAATGGTGAACAGGTCGATTAAAGTAACATGACCAAGTTAATAAAGCTACAAATAAATAAAACTATAACTAAAACGTTGATGGTAATAAATTAAATTAGAATTCTAACTTGTCACACCTATAGCACTTATTCAACACCGATTCTACAGCATCATATAGGACAAGAGTAGCAGAGTTTCAGCCTGGCTCCTACTAGACAAACACTGTCAGCCACGTTTTGTCCTTTTTTCAGCCCCACTAACCATGCAGAAGCGCACTGTAGTGCCGCTATTAAAATACAATTGTAGTCTGTCTGATTCTGTGCATACTTTGTTAGCCTCTTTGTTAGCCCTTTCCCATTCTTCAGTGGGAAGGACCCAAGACCACTACAGTTCAGATATCATTTAAGTGATGGAGCAGCAGTGGTGTTGGAGTTTTAGGTGGAACTAGACCTAGTTTTAGATATTAGGAGGCGCACTCATTGGGCTTTGAACTGCTGTAACGAACAGATACTGTTGTTTTACAGGGTGATTGTGAGAATGAGTATACAAGTGTTCATTTGGAGTATTTGAAGCCTGTACATTGCTGTTTGGGTCAGCCCTGTCTCATGTTCTATAAGCACAGCACATCCTAGTTTCAGATTAGCCCCTCGCTGGTGTTTGGAGATGCTGCTTGCTCACAGTAAGGGTCTCTGCTTTGAGCTCACACACACCTAATAAACACTGTAGTGAGTTAGACTGAGGTCTCACACATATACACTCAGATTTAGAGGGTCACGGTAAATCAGGGGATAATCTGTGTGAGGTGAAAGTCTTTGAGTGTGTGTGTGTGTGTTTGTGTGGGTGGAGTATAATGATCGGTCAGAGAGGATGTCCTGCACTTCAAACTCTCGCCAGACTGAGTATAAAGGGGAAACCCTATGAGTGTGGCAGTCTTTCATCTCACTCTGCCCTCTTTCCATCCTTCTATCCACTATGAATCCAGCAGTGTGGAAAAAGGGACAGGAGAGGTATGAGTTTCTGAAAAAAGAAACCCAGAATCTGCCTGAAAAGAATCAAGAAGGGTGTGTGTGGTTGTGAATTAGTGTGTGTGTGTGTGTGCGTGTCTGTGTGTGTGTGTCTGTGTGTTTAAGATTTAATGTTGGGATTGAGGAATCCATGCGCTCATCCTTTTAAATGAATTTTCTATATCTTTGCAGCATATGTACACTAATAAGCCATATTATTAAAACCACCTTACTCCTTATCCATTTTACCACATTTAGCTCCACATACCACACAGCTGCACTTTACTTCACAACAATTACAGTCTGTAGTCCATTGGTTTCTCTGTGTACTGTGTTAGCCCCCATCATCTTTTTTTAATGGTCAGGACCACCACAGGACCAGGAGAAGTATTATGTGGGTGTAGGATCATTCTCAGCACTGCAGTGACACTGATGTGATGGTGGTGTGTTAGTGTGTGTGTGTTTAGTACAGCGGTACAAAAATAGAATGATAAAATGATGAAATGAATAAAAAGTTGTAGATAACTGTGCCTTATTATACGGAGCAAAAATACAGTGGAACTTGGTGAACTCTTCTTGGATTTGTATACTGACCCACTTCTATCTTGATCAGACTGTAATCAGTTATTCTATACTGTCAAGTTTGCCTTGAAAGCTGTGGCAGTGATTTTTAATACTGTGCTTTCTAAACATTTGTCTTCTTAAAGAAGAGATATCATACACTTGTTATGATGAATATTACCCTAAAACAAGAAATAAAAATATGTTATGTATTATAGTACATCAGCTGTTATTCTTTTCAAAACTTTCTTTTTGTAATGAACACAAATATACAGCACAATGGAATGAACTTGCCATTCACAAAACTTTAAATTGTTTTGTATCTGAATTATTATTATTATTATTGATATTATTATTAATAACAATAATTTATTTATTTATTTAGTTATGTATTTTTTTTTATCGTCAGCACTTACACTGACAGTAAAGGCAAATTTTAATAACCCAGCCATCGTGCTAGACTGTGAAGTTAACTATCATGATTCTAATGTTAATGTAACATGTCCCTTCAAATTGGCAGTGCATTTTGTGTGAGGGGTGAAAAGTTGTTATTTTGTTATTAATTCTGGATATTTAGGAATGTGTGATTTATTTACCAGTCTGGTGGATTCAAAACCATTAAAATAAACCGCAAAGGCAAATACTTTCCATTTTTTGGCTCTGCATGTGAAACATTTTGGCCATTCAAAAATATCAACAATTAATATTAAAACAACTACTTTTCACCCTCCTTTGTGAGACCTGTATTGTTACGTAGCATGGGGGCATAGGAACCTGGGCCAAAAGGGACATGGGGGCATAATGACATGGAACATGGGACGTGTTTTTTCTATAATGGCTAAAAACCTCCTTCCTGGTAATTGCTTAGGATTTTTTTAAATTTTAAATTAAAATTTAAAATTAAATTTTATTAATTATGGCAAGATAATGCTGTTATGTTATCTCCCATTTTTTTATTTTAATAGTAAGCTTATTATTTTGAGATATCTACCACCACCCAAACAAAAAAAGAAAAGAAAATCATCCTTAAAAACATTAAATACAAATTTAAACAAGACAAACAGAACATAATTGCAGTACTAAAGCAGATATGAATTGAAATTATGATGTATGAAATATTGTTGGTGACATGATTGACTATCAGACTCCAGATACAATGCCTTTTCGTTCCAACAGTGATTTTGATGTAATGCTCCATTACTCAGCTGAGAAAGAAAGAGGGTTAGACTAGAGATTGATCAACATAATCTGCACAGCAGAAGAGCTATTGTCTCACACTACAAGGTGGACAAGCATGGTTGGAGTATCTAATAGAGTGGACAGCGATTAGACACTGGACAGCCTGCAGCACTGGATCCACTGATCCACTCACATCCACACTATGTCTGTAATTGTAGAACTACAGAGTGCACCTGTATGGTAAGTAGAGCCAATAAAATGAACAGTGAGTGTTGATGCAAGGAGGTGTATCTAACATAGTGGTTGGTGGGTATGTGTCCTAAGAGTTAACTAGGTGCCCTGCAGTGGACTGGTGACCTGTCTGAGGTGTTTCCCACTTTCCGCACAGTGAGAGATGGGATAGGCTCCAGCACCCCCCACCACCCAGAAAGATAAGCAGTTCAGAAGATAAATGTATGTATGGTAGTTAACTAGGTTTTGATATTTAAGAAAAGACTACATGGGAAATTATATTAGGGTTGCCAGATTCTGTCCTGCGTTTAATCCACTTCAGATTTTCTCTAAGCACATGAATTTCCATCTGCACTATTTAAACACTGGAGGTATTCCCGTTACGCTCAGCCACGCTTACACAGTCTTATCTCTGTGTGAAGCTCACAGGAATCACTTATCCACCACATGCTGAATCCCAACGGCCCGTCCGTCCTCTTTTCTACTTCCTCCTTCCCTCCTGTCCTCCTACTCCTTCCATCTCTGTATTTATTCATTTAGCATGGACCTGTTTACAATTTGCTTTGAAGAGGTGGAGGAGAGTAGCTGGGGATGGGGACGGAGACGGGACTGGAGCGTTTCGCCTGGCTGCTTGGGGCCTGCACTGCTGGCATTATGCTGATTGCTTTCTCTACAGCCTCGCTTCTGGCTTTGATGTAGCGTTATGGTGAGAGGAGGGGGCAACAGAGAAGAGCAGGAACAAGGTTAGAGAGAAAAAGGGAAATGGGAAGAGTTGTTTTTTGTTAAAGGAGGAGTGACACAAAAACGAGAGGAGAGGTAAGGTAAGGAAGGTGGCTGGTGTAGAAACATTTAGTGCTACTTAGGCTTTTTTTAAAGGTTAAGCTTAAATCGCTTGCCCAATCTAGTAATCTGCCAAGCTGTGGCGTGTTTATAGCACCTTTGTATTTTACCACTCCATGTCAGTGTCCATCACAGTGTTTCCAAAGATGTATGTCCCCATTAGAGACACTTAAACGTATGTAACTTTGAAGCATTGAACTCTTAAGTGTTACAAACAATTTGTACTTTCATTCATTCATTCATTCATTCATTCATTCAACTTGTACTTTCATTCGTTCGTTCGTTCGTTCGTTCGTTCGTTCGTTCATTCATCTAAACCACTTAAACCACAGCGGATGCATAACACAGTGCTAATTCAGCAAAAGGCAGGAAACACCATGCACAGGCCACCAGCCACAATTTGTAGATCTCAAGTCTTAGTTTTAATATTACATAGCCCTGAGTGAGAGGGCACTCTAAGAATTTCAATGACTAACTGCTTGTGCATATGGCAAAAGGCTTCTGACAGGTGTAGTCAAAACAGGTCAACTTTTGACAGCCAGCATATGTGCTGATGTGTTATATTTATATGCAACTGACAAAAATCTAGACAATGAAAAGTTCATGTGCTTTCTGCTCTGCTCCATGTACAGCAACATTAACAGCTTCCTACATCTTTGTAAAGATTATATCCCAAACTGATCTGTATGTGTGTGTTGATTGTCTGTCTGTTATTACACATGAATGTTAATGACTGTATGTGAACATTTTACATCAGAGAGACACTACTCTGGCTCGTTTCTCCTTGACCGTGTTGTTGAAAAGAGTACGAAAAGGTCACTTCTATCTTGCTGAGGAGATATTTGACTGCACTTAATTTGCTGTGGCATTTCGTTTCACATTCCCTTATGAGCTGTTTAATTTCATGTTCTCTCTCTCTTTCTCTCTCCCTCCCTCCCTTTATTCCCACCCCCTTTGTTTCTCACAGTTGTCGTGTTGTACATACAAGGCATAGGTACAAAGGAATGGAGAGAGGTGAGTCTGAATATGTTTTTTAGGTTAGGGAAGCATGAACCAAAACCTGGGATCAATTTCCTATAAAACAACTTGTTATTTTTGTAATAACTGTTTCTCATTGTCTGAACTGTGTCTAAGAACATTTCAAACAAGTCCCTCCTATAATATATATATTAACATATACTCATTTTCACAAAAGTTATAGGTGCACAAACCCATCCACCCAGAAGGAATCAAAGAACAGGAGTGAAACTTGGTGGGTGGGTTTAACATTGTGAGACATGCAGATGAAAAAAGTGAGAGAAACGAAAATGTAATGCTCGGCCACGCATATGACGTAAGCATGGATGAGCCTTATCACTGTATCTGACTGACCCAACAGCCACAACTGGCCTGTAATTGGTACCGAGTCATGTCTTGGTGGAGACGACAAGGGAGGCACCATGGTCAGCACCAAGCTGAATGGTTTGTTATCACATGTCACATGTCCAGAAGGCCTGGTGTCACTCCACCTCCACACCTACTTCTACTAAACTCTGCAGGAACTGTATATTCAACCTGCATGGGACTGATTATTACAGGACACCATTAGGAACTTCTACACCTCCATGCCAAGAAGGCTGAGACATACTGAGAGACACTATGTCTGTATGTGAAGCTCAGTAAATATTGCCCATATCAGTCTAATGTATCATCATTTATTGCTACTGGTGACCGTTATTGTCCTTCCCAATAGCACTGCAATCTGACACTTCCTTCCGGAAGCAACTGTTCTTCTAAAGATCATTGTAACATTTTTTTAAATAATATAAACAGCTTACAGGTAAAGCTGACCAGACTAAAGTACAGCCTCCACATTACTTTCTTTAACACACCCAGACGTGTGTTAGGTCGTGCCCTGCTCTCCTCTACTATCATCTTTTACTTGAAATACGGACATGTTCCCGTGTCTTGTAATAATAACTGGGGTGAAATAGGATGCGCTGTCTTTATTTAAATGGAAATGCAGCGACAGTCTTGGACAGTATGAGTGTCCTTCCAGTTACTGCCTTTGATAAGGTTTCAGGTGTCAAGTTTCTTATGAGAAAATGGATCACAGTGTGCAGCCCTAATGGACACCTAGAGGAAGTGGCATGAGATAGGCTGGCTGGAAAATCAAAGATGCTGATTTTGCACTTATCTTGTCTTTATTGGAGCCGTGCGAGATGAGAAAGAACAGTTGAGATGGGAAGATAATGCACTCCCGCACTCGCACACACACACTCTGGATGCTTGCGTTTAATTTGCGCTTTGTGTGACTATCAAAGGCTCTCTGGGGAGAAACCTGCAGGGAGTCAGCCAGTCTAACCGAGTCTCAGTCACTACATAAGCGTATACAACACCTCACTGTCATCAATACACTGATAGATCGAGGAACTCTTAACATACGCGACATTTCACACTCTCACAGCGTGTTAGGACTGTGTACCTTCTAATACAAAGCAACAACGATGTTAAGTACTGTGATACGAAAGAGCACACTAACACAAGGGGAAAATGCAGCATGGATATTTCATAGGGTTTGCTTAGGAAACATATCCTCATATTCTCATCGCAACACCATCTAAATCATCTGCCAATGTTACAACTAAGCCTCCCAAAGTAAACAATGAGAGAAGATCATACCTCCTGAATTAGATTCAGAAAGGTTTGCTCAGTTCCTTTAGAGGATTTATGCACTGAATCATTTGTGACACACCACTGAATTCAATATTATAATATAATAAGTCATTATATTTCAGCATTTCATATTTGCTGGTCCACTTTTTTGGTTAAAAACTATATATTTTTTATTTTTGACTCAGCCTTTTATTATTTTTTCACTTATCATTTTGTCACTGTCAATATAAAACACGTACCTCCCTAAGGGATACGTTGTAACATTTGTTGTTCACAACCTAAAGGTAACAGAAGAAACGTACTTTTTAAAATTTAATTATATATCTGTTGTACATTTGTATTTGTGTATGTTATTGAAATACAAATCTTGCTAAAAAATGTATTATTTAGCAAAAGCAAACAAAAATATATATTAAGTTATTTAATGTAATCAGTTACTTGCTTACTTTTTCAAATTTGCAAGCCATAACTTTTAGTCCTTTCCTCCCTTTTTATATTTAATTGCCATGTCCCTCATTTTGTTGAGAGATTACATTTTAAAGTACAACTTGTCACAGTTCATACATGATTATCTTTGGTCTTAATTTTCTATTTTACTTCTAACTTAAATATTATATCGCTCTAAGTGAGAACATCAGAGATGGGCACTCGAGTTAGCGACTTGAGTTCGAGTCGCACTCGAGTTGCATATAAATAGACTTCCGACTTGACTTGTAACTCGTCTATAATGACTCCCGACTCGACTCGGTCCAAAATAACACATGAACATCGAGTTTCTTTCCATTACCACCCAAGCATGGTGTGCGGAAGTTACAGGGAAATAATTCCTTTGTGTATGTGCACTGTATTTCGTTGATTTGGGACACGGCCCACGGACACGGACGAATCACAATATCCGACTTCAGCGCGTGCGTGATATCAGTAAGCAGCGCCAAGTGTAAACACAACGCTGTAGAATGGCTTCGGCGGGAGCGCCGTACGTGGTAGTCTTTGGTTGCAGGGAATTCAAAATCCTAGCATATAAGAGAAGAGTGGCAACGTGCAAAGAGTGTGGGGGAACAAATTAAAGATACTGGATCGACCACATCAAACTTCATAAGGCATCTGAAAACACACCCGGATAGGTTGGTGCTAGCCGCTTAGCCATAATTCCAACCATGTAACATACAGTGTTAACCACTTAAGCTGGCCTGAAACAGGAAGTGTTTGAGGCAGAGTATGGTTCCGAAACAAAAAGGGATATTGCTTCTAGTTTGTTCTGTTTGAGAGTTATAGAACATGTATTTTTTTGTGGTGAATATTGTAAGGAAATGTGTAGCATTTAAACAAAAAAAAAAATAAAAAAAAAATGTGTTGGACTGTAAAAAAATACAGTTGTGTTTTGCACACAAAGTTAATCTATGGTGTTTTTTTTAAATCTACAGTCTATGCTACAGTTACTGTATATTCTTTGTGTAAATTGATTTAAGACTTGACTTGGACTCTAGCCTAAAGACTCATGACTTGACTTGGACTCTAGCCTAAAGACTCGTGACTTGACTTGGACTCTAGCCTAAAGACTCGTAACTTGACTTGGACTCTAACCTATAGACTCGTGACTTGACTTGGACTTGTACTTTGTGACTTGTGGGTATCTCTGAAGAACATACAAACTAAGAATTTTTTGACTGTGGAATATGAAAATAAGTCATTTGATTGGCCACCTAGACTTTTGCATATGACTGCATAAATACATATATTGCATTAGTACAGTTATGCTAGTGGTAGTCAAAAGAGGTAAACTGTAAGACAGCAGTTGTGCTGATGTATATTTATGTGCAACTGATTGACTGTGTTTAATTACTGTTTCTCACGTTAAGACATTTAATTTTAAAATGAATAACAAAACAGAACTTTTTAAGTCACGAGCTGCTTATGTAAACATTTTAGGCTTCCTGTGCTACACCTTTCACACATACTTTCAACCACTTAGATATGACCATAATATATCATATACCCAGTACCCAGCATTAACCGTAGACAATACTAAATTATAAACATGCGCTGAACACTCTGTATCTAATTAATTATCTAACCAGAATGATGAGGACTTGAAAAATAATACGACTGTGGAGCTTCAAGCTTAATGAAATACTCAGCACGTCCATATTTATACACTTTATAGGAACTGGGCTGAATGAAAGGGAAAGTCTTTACTTGGCTGCCAGATTGGAGAGCTGTCAGAGTTCTCCCACTCCACACGCGTGCCAGAATGGAACACAGCCTGGACAGTCCCATATGTTTCACCGGTCTTCTCTAAGTCCACAAACCCTCAGGGTGTGATATGAGTCTGTGTCTGTGAGGTACGGGGATGATCTCCAAATGTTTGTGTATATCTCTCCCATACACGCAAACACACCCTGGAGCAGAGGAGGTTGAGCACGTTTTCGGAGCCCTCAAACTGTTACACATAAGATCTGCCAAACTGACCGCTTTTTCCGTTTAACCCTCTTTGTAAATGCCACTCAGCCACCAACTGTTCTGGCTTTGATCATCTGTTGGCTGGACCATTTTTAGACTCGGCAATGTGATACGACACAGAAGAGTTGTACAAACTTTAGGAAAGTGCACTCTCAAAAAAGAAAAAGCTTAAAGAGCCCTATAAAAACTTTTTAGGCATGAATATGAAAAGCTTTTAATGCTAATATCTGGCTGAAGAGTCTTCCTGAGGTGCAGAAGTCCCTTGTGTCCATTATTGGCTGGATCGAGAGCCATCGTTAGCCCGGCTCCAACATACCTAACAACATTACCTTCCAATGCTGAGGGTTGCCATAGTGGCTGTAACCTAGTTCCACAGAACTTTGTAATTGTAATGATGTGTGTGGGTTTCTTTTTTTGCCATTTCTAAAGGCAGAATAAAATAGCTTTTTTTTTTTCGTCCCTCAGAATGCATTTTCTTTGGCTTTCTGGCTCCTCCTGGGCAAGGCATCCATGCAGTATGTTACTTTGTTCCACTTTAAGTGTGTCGCTTGCAAGCTGAATGAGAAATTTGGATTTTATGTCTCTCTTCAGTGGTGTGTTCCTCTTACATTTTATACCACATTTTATACAGAACTATCTTCCCCCAAAGTGATTATACACCACTTAGATCTACATCACCCCCAGCTCATTTTCTTTATAGTTCTTCCTAAAACATAAAACAATGAATTGCTGAAGAGCAGATTGCACCAGCACAAATCTGAAAAGTTGATCTAAGCAGTGCAAAATATAGTGAGGCTTTACTTTCCATCACACACTAATGCAATTCAGTGTGTGTACTTCATTACTTTCTCTCTTGAATGTTGTTAGCAAGCAAATGAGAATGATGCAACTGAGAGTCAGGCTTTCCCCCCATTGTCTCTGTGTCACACACCCTCACACGCCACCTGCCAATGTCTGGTTAATGACTCTTGAGACTCTGACACTAAAGTGTTCTCTACATATGAAATAAAGGGCATGGAGTATTAATGAGAGCTCATGAGAGAATGAAAAACACCTAATGGCATTGGGGTCAACTTTCTCGTCCCATGGAACATCACGTTTTCTTTTGAGAGGTGGCTGCTGGCACAGAAAGCTAGCCTGCTTTGACCCTGCTTCTGCCTGCAAGCCAGTACCCTATAGGAGGTACAGAAAAGACAAGCATGTACCTGTTTGTTAGGGGTCCAGGCACTTGGGATTGACAAGGCTGCATGGTGTGAGCGCTGTGCAAACTGTGACTTTTACAGCTAGGCCTTCAGTTCTGTTCATACCACTAAAACAACAGAGCACAGCATTACAAAATCAGCTTAAACGAGTAAGATGTTCAGTAGTAAGTGCATGGGCTCATTGTGAAAGTAACCATGAAAAAAGCATGGGCTGAGATGGAGAAAGCTGAATATTGGGGTCCCACCTAATGTGCTTTGAGTAAGTGAAATGTCATTATTAAATATTGGTGTTTATTGGAGCCATTTATTGTGTGTGTTGATTTAAATACATATTGTAAATGTTGTATTAATATGTCGAAACAGAATTTGAGTTACTTAGAAATTTATTGAAAAAAACGTAGAAATGCATTGGTTTTTGTTTGTGGTGCAATTTGATTGGCTCCTGAGCTTAGTATAAAAAGCGTGGGCACGCATAGAATTGCAGAAGCCTCGAGCCAAGGAGCATCACAGTCTTTTGAACGTCATGTTATTTGACTTTAAGGCACGAATTCATCTTTTGTTTTGTATTTGAAGTTCATAGTAAAGATACAAACTAGAAGAAAAGTTCGGATTCAAGACTTTTTATTTACTTACACGTTTCGCGTGTAAAAGAACTTTGAGGCTAGTGAGTTAGCAGGCTTCATTCACAGTGTTTAAGGTGAAAACATTTTAATTCACATTAATAATGTTGATTGTTAGATCATTAAGTTACATCAGCTTTGCCATGTGACTGAGAAATTTAACTTTACCTTTATTTGAAGTCTAGTTACACATATTAACATATATTTTTTTATAGAGAACTTGGAAATATATGAAATACATGTGTGGGATATATGTTCATTGTGAAAAGTGTGAAAGTGTTAGCTGTCTTTAGCATGTAAATTGTATGAAATGACATTATAAACTCTCGGTACACTAACTTACATTAAACTTCATCTCCTAAAAAGTTACTATACTGGAGAGGTTTTGGAACAATATGTATGTTGCAGTTTTACAGTGACTAGAAAGAGCCCTGGCATAGAGCCCCCACCTCTATTTTCAGTTTTTAACAGCTAAAGAAAACTACTTGTGTCCACATATTCAGTCACTGACATATCTGGGCTACCCAGGCAACCTAAAGTGTCATTTTAATTTTGGCAATGTTGCTCTAATACACTACAAATCATGATTGTTTAAATTCCTCTGTCACTTTCCAGTGCTGGTTTTTAGTTAATCTAACTTGTAGGCCCCTGCTCATGTAAGTCTAACCACTGAGAGAGACAGGAAAAGTCAAATCAATCAAGGGTTTTTATGGTCATTCCTCAGTGTAACTTGTAAACATTGGAACTAAATGCTTAAATGCCATAGGGTAGCTTTGTTGTCCAGTCTGGTAATTATTGTCTTGTACATTATTGCTCTGAATATTTAATGTACATGTGTCACAGTGTTGTGTATCTGCACTCACACATGGCTTCTGGAGCCATAATTGGCAGTTCCTTGACCCTCCTCCCTGATGAACTATAAACACATATAAAGACGTGATCGATGATGGGTCCATGTCGAATGTGTAGTGTATGGTGGTACCCTAATCAATACACAGAAACAGTTTATACCAGTATGATTGCCTAATCTGACATAGTGAACACACAGAATTATTAGGCTGAACTGAACATTTTTTTTATATATTGATTTGTTGTAACAGAGGCAAACAAATAATGGTCATTCATTCACAGTGGTGGTGACAGAAACCAGATGTCCAAAGAGTTTTTTACCTCTAAAAGATCCTCACGGGCTACTACATGAAATGATTACCAATTACCAGCCTGATACCTAAGATATTGGTTTATGATAAAGACATGGAGATTCACTGGTCATTGTAGAAGGTAAATAATTTTGGCTTTTTTAATTGGCTTAATTTGTTAACGTGTAGAAACTTGTAAATAGTGTAATACAATTATTACAAACCATCCAGAGATTAAAACAAGAATCAAAAATGAACTAAAAATGACAGTAATCAGAGCTCCTCTGATGGCATAAAAGGACCTGAGGTTTCCCCTCTGGTGGGAGAAGTTTGGAGAGCGAGAAAGCGGATACTGGGAAAAAGATGTGTGAACCCAGTTATTTCTGTGAATTCCCTTCGAGCAAAATCCACAAGGTGAAAGAAATGATGACACCTCGAGCTGGCAAGCTAATAAAAGTGCTCGCTTTAATGCTGCAGTTTGATTGCTAACGTCATAGACCGGACTGGTGTACTTTGGGGCATTTGTGCCATTGAATACAAAGATGGAAAATAAAAAATGTAGAAAGTGAATAAATCATTTAAATTCATGTGTATTGTTCAAAGCAGTTTCACTCTATCGTGGCACATCAAAGCTAACTCTGATCATCATCATGTCATTCAATCACTCCCGGAAACCATTATCTGTTCCGGCAAGCTTTATAGACCAGACAGTGAGCAGCAGTGCACTGCAGTAGCTAATGGTATATACCTAACCTACATTAAAAGCCTACATAGCAGTGGTGCACCGTGAAGCAGTAAATGTAGCTGGTTACTGTACTTTAAGTCGTGTTGGTGTATCTGATTTTTCACAAAGTCTGATATCTTACTGTTTACTCCACTACATTATGGTCAAATCTGCCATTTCTTATTACTTATGAGTGCATAAAACATAACAAAAGAAGCACAGAGCTTGTTTCTACCTAATGGAAATTGTTTGCCTTCAGTATTTTGTGCTTATGATTATTTTAATAGACATCAGTGTCAGAGTAATTCATGACCTTCTATTAAAAGGCTGGTGGACCGAGAATGAGCGAATCTTGATCCAGAAAGGATATTAGAACATTAGAACCATTATAAATGGACCAGTGGAGGTCTAAAAGAAGAAACCTCTACTTTTACTGGAGGAGTATTTCATCCTGGGTATCTCTACTTTAACTTAACTCCACATTTTAAATATAAACCTCAGAGAAATGGATGGGACTAAAGGACTTTGCAGATATTAGGCGTAGAAAAGTTAGATCTATGATCTGGAGTTTAAGCCTGTAGGACAGTGTGATTGATAGGTAGGCTCTGAGGCTGTAGGGGGTTTAGGTGTTCTGAGGTATAGCAGGCAATCGATAGCTCATCACTGCCTCATAAAGAGCAGGCAGCTCATTGGCGGATGGAAATAGGTGTTCTCGGCTCAAAGTTTGCATGGTGACTTGAAGTGAGAGACGGACTGAAAAGTTTGACTCTGTAACTCTGTGGTGAAATATCAGACTGCAGGGGAATCAGAGCAGTGTCACAATGTGCTATAGCTAACACTGGTGAATTATAGATTTGAAATGATATGACAAAATCTGATCTTTCTTTCTCTGATTCGTCTTCATCTTCTCCAGTTTGGCAGAACAGAGGTGATTGAAAACACGCTGAATCCAGACTTTGTGCGGAAGTTCGTTCTGGATTTCTTCTTCGAGGAGAAGCAGAATCTTCGGTTTGACGTGTGAGTGCATACTTTGATCTGTTTCAGAAGTTTGAATGTTTACTGTGCTTGTATATATTTAATTTACTCTATATAAGTGTGTATATAATTTCCACATCATTAAAACTGCAAGTTTACTGGCAAATGTAAACAAATATGCCAATTTATTCTACATATTTATCTGTGTTAAAATTTACACACAAACCAGGGTAGTGTGCACTATGTTTAAATGCCGATGCTGCATCTATACCAAAATGACTAGTAGAACTACAGTACTGTGCAGAGGTCAAGGACCTCTCTTCGTGTATTTAAGTTGCAGTCAAAACATTTAATAGACAGCTGCACAGAATCCTTCTCAACAGGAGACTTAATGCTTTCAGTTAGTCAGAGGAATGTGTCGGGATGCTCTTCCACACCTCCAAATTTAACTTCAGTCTTAGAAGTTGGCTGTATTTTCTGATTTCCTGCTCTGCAGTGGTCAGCCTATTATTCTAAGAGCACCAGCTGCTGTTTTCAGTTTCCTTTTCTCAGTGAAGGCTTCTTGACAGCTACACATCCTTTCAGACCCATGGCACTGACTTATGTCTTCGCATAGTGATTTTTAAAATTCTGTAGCAGTAGCAAAACTTAAACCTCTGGTGTCCACTAACTCACCTGAATGTCAAATTTGATGTTTCTATATACATTCGTGATAATATGGAGAATAATATGGTTCAAACATTTAATGACTCTGTAGAGTCTGCCCTTTTCACTCCATCTATTGTGAGATCCTAATTGACTCACATTCAGAGTTATGAGGCTATGAATAGGGGATGGGATATATATCACCTGCCTCGCACTGTGTGTAATAGGTAGATTTATGTGCCATTTTGTGTGAAGCTGACTAATGGACACTTAGACACTCACTAAGGACTTCATGTCTAAAACCCTTCAATCTTTAGTCGACATCAGACATACATGCGAAATGCCTTGCAATAAATGTCCAGCTGTTTAATTTGCTGTAGTGGCTTCACATTTTATAGAGAGCTGAGATTGTTCTAGACATTTTAAAACAAAACCTAAGTGTAAAACCATGTTGAAGGGCAAATTAGGGGAAAAATATAGAATTCTCCACAGACGTTTATCAAGAAAAATGAATAACTTATGCTTAATTGCTGTTTTGACTGGAAACTAACCTTTGTGCAGTACTGTGTGCATAGCTGATTGAGTAAAATATCCAGATGCCTCACTTTTTAGTGTAGCGCTTTATTTAAGTCTAGTGATTAAAACGGGCAACTGATTTTTCATTTGCATATTAAAAAAGGGTCTGATTGGCTCATTAAGTTGCAAGTAATGTTGTTTCTCCTGCGACTGGCTAATAGAGACCACTGTTCTAGTCTTTCATGTTTCAGGGCTTCTACAAATCTATTTTGGGAACAAATTGTTTTTTTTAATCGTCCAGTAATAATAATTACACCCAGAAACAGCTAAGAAGGCACAGCAGCGCTCAGTTACAGTATGAGCTGATGGGTTATTTTGGGCAGTTTTTTGAGCCTACACATTATTTCAAAAGGATCTTTTCAAGTGAAACACACAGACGCTTCCTCCCTCTCTCTCCGTGCACCCTGGGGAGGTGATCGATGTCCTCTGTGGGGGTTTGGAGAGGCGCTCGTGGTAGATCAGGTGGAACTTGGAGCAAACTCTTGCTCGGATCATTGGCATAGATCACAACCCGACAGCCGTCCCTATCCACACTTTGACAAACAGCATCTCTCTGTTCTGTTAGACCTCACGTCCTCCTGCGCTTCTGTCGTCCTTGCGCTGTGGCTGCCATGCGTCTCCTTATCTTACCCCGTCTCTCTTTCCAGCTCTCTGTTACTTTAGGTATATTTATATTCATAGGCCTGGGTACATTTCCTATGTGTTCTAAACTCGTCCACTCCATTAACGCTCCCTCTGTCCCTCTCTCTCTTCGAGCTGTGTGCAGTTCCCTTCATGTCTCCCTCCCTTTGCCTCAGTCTGCTACTCTCTCGTTCTTTATTTTTCACATACTGTAATCGATAGCAACTCTGACACAGCTGTCTTCCACTCGAGCAGAAGGTAGTGCTTGTAGGCTGTGAGGGGGGTGGTGGGGTGGGGGTGTAGCAATGTGAGGAGGGGTTAGAGTTATGTCTGCAGCAGGGTAAAGCTGTCATTTTTACAGCTGTCTTCACAAGTCTGCCAAAGCCATTATTGATTTGGTATTTTTGAGGCTTTCTTCTTTCTGCATCCCTAATGTCAAGGATCAGACAAAAGACTGTTTTTTTGGAGAACTACCGTCAGTGTAATACAATCGGAGATAAGCTCCACAGATGCACTGTCCGTGTTTCGGTTTAAATTCCGGACGGCTTTATTCTCGAGGCCCGGATTTGATGTGTGCGGCGCATTTGTTTGAAAGGACGCCCACGTACCTGGCCTTGAGGTGCGGTCAGTGGGGAGCTCAGGTCCCCAGCCATCTGGATGTCAATAAACAGATGGAGCATGGCATCATCTGTCTCTTTAACCATGTGGGCAGGGGGTCTACTGTGTGCATGTGAGAGGGAAAGAGCTTTCAGAGGAACCGTTGGAGGCCCTGAACGTCTTATTCGTGTGGAAAATGTGCCATCGTAACAATCTGTCCTGTCCTGTCTCCTTAAAAAGAACACAAGCTTTGTCTATTGTTCGGTCATCATTCATCATCCTTTGTTTGTGTTGTCGATTACTTCAGACCCCGTTCAGGCTGTTCCATTAAACACCATATGCTTTATATGCTTCATGGGGAATGTTTAGCGGCTATTTAATTAGAGCCATTGACGCTGCGGTGAAGTTAAAAGCTACATTAGTGTTGGAGACGGTGAATTTGAGTCATGTCTTGGCTGGCTGTGACTGTTGAGTCATAGTATTTGGAGAGCCCCCATAGAGTAGTGTTGATGCTAAGCTAATCCCCACTGAAAATCATTAAGGGGCTGAATTATTGATACTCAGCACCCATAGAGCACAAAGAAACACTCATTGCATCTCTATCCATCTATTTACTGCCTTTCACTTTCTTCCATGATGTGCTGAGAAGTCTGGCCTTTTCAGAATGATGTCACTGAATTTCTATGACTTTCTATGATTCCTTCTTTGACTTATTGGTCCCTGCTTATTTTAAATGCAGGAGCATGTGTTTGTTTGACCTCTGTGTCTTGTATAGGTGCCACAAGGCAAGAGTGGAGACACATGCAATTATCGTTGCATACTTCTTAGCCGGGCAAAAAGGCCTAATCAATAAGTCATTGAATAAAAGGTCATTTATTGATAGACCCTGGAATAAGCGTCATGCATTATAGGAGTTCCTGCCCTTCTATCTTCAGTCTGAGTCATGATTGATCAGCAGTTGCACTATTTTAATATGCCGGTGGCCCTGCACTGGGGAGGGACAGTTGGATGTCTGTCGCTTTACCTTCATATAATCCTCAGCTCCCTAAACAGATCCACACATAGTCGGTATCCCAAAAGCCTGAAAGCATGGGTAATGTTTCTTAGAAGTGTGTTCCTGTGATGTTGGAGGAGGGGGTGCACATGTATAACAGAAACTGAGAAGGCATGATAGCATCTGTAGAGTGTCACCAGCAGATAATTGCCTAAAATAAGTACATCAGTTTCAGAGATACTTAGTGCTGATATGATGATGCATGAATGTTTCTGTGCAGAGATTAAGCTGTAAGTAGTCCAGCAGAATGGCTTTCATGGAGGAGAGTTTGTTATTTTCAACTTTATCTGTTATTGTTGATATTTTGCCTACATTTTAAGATAAAATATCAATTTTAATATCAGCCTTTTTATATTAACCCAGAAAATGTAGTTATGAATTTACGTAGTTATGAATTTTATAGATTAAATGAAATTTTATAGATTTATAGATTAAGCTGTAAGTAGTTCAGCAGAATGGCTTTCATGGAGGAGAGTTTGTTATTTTCAACTTTATCTGTTATTGTTGATATTTTGCCTACATTTTAAGATAAAATATAAATTTTAATATCAGCCTTTTTATATTAACCCAGAAAATGTAGTTATGAATTTACATTTTCAAATGCATGTATTCATTAAAATGTGTTACACAGCCCTGTACCCTCTGACAGTTAACTGAATTACCATGGAAACAGCTTGCAGGGACAGTAAAACTTATGAAGAAATTGTTTCCTTTATTTATGCTATTCCGACATTAGTTTTACTGCAGATGAGGATAACCTACCACAAATAGTGTACCCAGCAGAGAGCTGGGACTACTTGGGAAACGCAACTGTTGACCTGAGCTGGTAGAACTGCTCTGCATGAGGTGTCGGGGGTTAGTGCCTGACATCATGTGTGAATGAAAGCATACATATCGCTTTCCACAACAGAAAAACAAGCATCTCCAAAATAATGACATTACAGGAGAGAGCAAAACATTCTTACATTCAATGTTAGTTCATTTAAAGAGCTTCAGTCATTTTTAGCATTTTTGTTTGTCCAGTTATCATGACATTTGCACACAATGTGCAGGCAAGCTGTTGTGTTCAAGTAATGTAGAAAGACAAAAATGGAAATACATGTTGTTCTATATATGGAGGCAAAAGGTTACATCTTGAAGCATACTCAGAACTCTAAATTTGAGATGGCCAGTGTTTCACTATTTCTATGATGAACATTAGACAGAATATTTATAATTTTAATTCAGTAAAGCTGAGCTACAGTGACAAAAACTTGCCCAGTACAGGCTTGTTAAAACTAAAAAACACAGTCCCACTACTAGACTACAACAAAACAACGGAGACATAAAGTCAAAGCATGCTGATAGCAGGCAGTTAGCCCTATCTACAGCACCTAAGGAGCAGCTGGGGTTTTTGTTCCTGTTGGTTCAGGGCATCAAACCGGTGACCTTCTCGTTAATAGCATTGACCTCAGCCACGGGAGTAACCAAGACTTCATGAGTCAGGTGTGACTACCTTTCAGGAAGCTTGCAGTCCAGGAGGCAACTAGCAGCGGCAATCATTCTCACCCATATACCGCTCACATAGGATGAATCAGATGGGTTAAATTCCCAGGTGCATTTCTGTGTTTGCAAATATTTCTTCTTGCTTTGGATGTTAGAGGAGGATTTATCCATGCAAAGCTCATGGCATGCACCCATGAAGTGTGTGCCGCAGTCTGAGCGTAGTTGTTTCTGGCCCGCTGACAGCAATTCTTCCATGTAGCATCTGTGCTGCACACTCCTGACGACCCTGATCATCTTCCTCTGCCAGGCTTTTGCAACAGATGTACCACCAATGGCATTTGTCTTCTTGTACGGACAGAGAGAACGGAACAAGTGATGTGGACTAAATGTGTTAGTGCCCTGATGAAGGTGTTCCAGCTAGAGAAGCAGTTGAAGCATGTGGTGGTCAAAATGCCCTTAGTGACATAAGTGATGTTACCAGTTGCTAGAGGGGATATTTTAGAGTCTGACAAAATTGACTAGATCATAGATTTCATGAGGTTCTAGTGGAAGTGGAAAAAAGCTGGTCCTGTAAGGCATATGGTACTATCCAGAAGTGACCCTGGTATTTATCTAGACCCATGATCTGCCATGTTAACTCTGGTGAAAACATTCTGCCACTACTCAGGAGCTGAGGACTGGTGAATTCCCTGAACCCTGTTGCTCACATAGAGGAAGAATCTTAAGCATCTTACTTTTCATGTAGTACCTAATAGAGTCACACTTCAGATTAATCTCCGTCATACACTCTAACTGGGGGACAGAGAAAACTGACTGTGGTGCTAGCTTGAAGTTTGGTGTAGCTCAGCGGACAACACCACTACTTGCCAGGGAGTTGCCACCACATCTGGGAGACTGGGTTTCAAATCCCGGTCTGGGCGACTATGCTGTGCTACACCAATAAGTGTCCTTGGGCAAGACTCCTAACACTACGTTGACCTACCTGTAATATGATTAACCTGGTAAGTTGCTGTGGATAAGAGCGTCAGCTAAATAATGTAAAGTTTCCAAAGACAAAGCCAGCTTCTACATGACTAACCTTGTTACCTTCAATTATACCATAGCTGCAATTGCCTTTGCTGATGCATCCACGAAGACACAGAGCTTCTTAAGTGGGGAATTAGAAGTCAAGAAGGTTGTGTAGGCTCTTGACATTCGGAGCTGTTGGAGGCCCTAGAGTGAATCATTCTGTTTGTCCTAATCTCATTTCATGTTATTTGGAGGAAGACAATTCCAGTCTATGTCTTGCATGGAAGGTTGTCATAGGATTAGCCTTCTAAGTATTGGTACTAAAGTGAGGAGGTCAGGAGGGTCTTTATTCACAGTGGACAGAACTTAACGTTGGGTAAGGATTCCTGCTTAGTAGTAACTCGGAAAATACACACATTAGCTTACTGGTAGTCTTTGTCTGGGTAAGTTAAAGAGCAATGGGGTGACCCAGCTGTTCATGTGGTCTTGATGGTCTTCATTGTTCATGATGTAAAGAAACGCTCATAGCATCCAACGAAGGGGTGAGTTTCTGATCACTGGATATGAGCTGGAAGACCCAGGTTCACTTTGTTTGCCATTAACAATGAACCATCTGCACTTGACTGTTGCAGGGATGAAAGTAGCTTCGGCAACCATTCTCTAAGATTGTAGTCTTGAGAGTGCTCGCCTCAGGTGGCTTGTGAGCCCCCCTAAGACATACGTCTGGTTTGCTTCCTGACTTTATGTACTCTCGCAATGTCTTTGCCGAGCAACAGGAGTATACCTGCTTGAGGATCCAAAGATGGAATCTCATCTGCAGTCTTCCTCAGGTGACTGTGATAATGACTTGCATCAGGAGCCATTGTTAGACTCAAAACGTGTTGCTAGGGGAAGACTAATCTGGCCGACTGACTCTATGACATAACCACAGCCCTTATGCCTGGTTGTCTCTTTAAACTGTCTCTTTAAAAAAACACTTATTAAAAGCAAATTTTATTATTTTTAATAATTCATTTCTTTACTACATTGTAGTTTAAATATTTGGTACGTCTATCCTAAAGCTCATCCTAAAATCTAAATTGAAGTTGATTTTGGCCAGGTAAGTCATGAGTTTTGGTATTTGCAATTTTCATTTCGGTGCATCACTACAAAAGGGCTTTGGGTCCCAAGAAAACCACAGGTCTCAGCCTTCATGCATTTGAACTTAGAGTGAATCGACTTGGACAAAAGAAAGCAGGCTAGTCAAGTCATGTTTATTTATATAGCACTTTTTACAACAAATGTACAAAAGCAGCTGTACAGAGAATCTGGGTCTAAGCCCCCAGTGAGCAAGCCAAGGCTGATAGTGGCAAAGAAAAACTTCCTCAAAGAAAGAGGAAAGAAACCTCGAGAGAAACCAAGACTCAGAGGGGAACCCATTCTTCTCTGGACCACACCGGATAGCAAAACAAGCACAGAGAAGGATAAAATGTACAGTTATATACAATATTAAATATAAAAATAGAAGATAGTGAGAAACAAAGTTTTTGAAACTTTGTTACCATGGAAACCAGTGGCTACTGTAAGTAGTTTATCCCAGTACAACAATGTACTACAACCACAACTGTATCTGAACCTTTATATAATTTTTTAAAATTGTAATTTACTTATTTATTAAAAAGTCTCTCTTGCTGCCACTGGAAGAAAATGTTTTGATAATATCATTCTATTATCACGGCTATTATAATTTTTGCTATGTGTGCAAACTATGTGTGGAAGTAGACAAATAAAAAGGAGAGTATAGAAACCCCGCAAACTTGTTCAACTGTGGTTTCTCTCCACAGATTAACCTAAGAAGATTCAGTTACTGGCACAGGCCTAGTGTCACATCAGCACAATTACTGTCTAGAGAAGTACAGTGGAAAACAGCATTCATGTTAACATAATGTAGCCTATTTGTGTCCCAGGTATCCAACCGACTGGAGCATCTGAATAATGTAAAGACATACGCACAGATAGAGATGTTAAAATGTTGGTTATCACCTGAGTTTTCATAATAGTGCCTCCCTATCAGAACTGATAAGTGAAGGATATTACATAGCCTGTGCTGATGTTATTCTTTGCACCCCCTCTTTTCTATATGCATGAACAGAGACCTTACAGGTATGACTTTACCACTGATCTGATTGCTATTCAAATTCAAGGCTTGCATGCTGAGATTTGAGTAGATTATCTTGCACTCCTACGGTGCAGACATGGTAAATATAAAAAATGTGCATAAAATGTATTCAAATGAAGCGAACAAAGTGGAGTAATTCAGCCTGTGATGAAACTCTTGAGATTTAATGGTGTGTCAGTGTGATAAAGAACCCTCCTGGCTTGGGGTCTCCTTCTGAAGGGCTGAAGGCTTATTTACTCCTTATGTCAGCTATATGTTATGCTAAGAATATCTGCTGGAAGTTAATTAAAGATCTAGTAGGATATGATATTGTACTTCCAGAGAAGGATATCTGTTTATTATAAGTTTAAGTTTCTGTTATATGTGCTAGATGACATGTTTTGACCTTAAGTGTCTATGTTCTCTCTCTCTCTCTATTTTTTTTCTATATGTTTGCATGTATATCTCTTAATCCTTTAGGATTAAACTGTCTGGTTTTGTCCCTGTTCTTATTGGTTGGTGTGTATTAACCAATAACACCACAACCTGCCAGTGACCTACCACCACATGTGAGAGGTTGTGGTTTCAAATCCTGGTCTGGGTGACTGTGCTGTGCTGCCCCAAAAAGAGTCCTTGGGCAAGACTCCTAATGCTACATTGGCCGACCAGTAATACTATTAACCTTGTAAGGCACTCTGTTTAAGAGCATCAGCTAAATGCTGTAAATGTAAATAATGTAAATAAGCCCTTCACAAATGAATGTGTAGGAATCTCCAAGCTAGAATATTCGTAATGACTTCCTCAGGTATGTCAGCAGAAGGTTTGATTGTTCTTCCCTGCGGCAAGTCACTTTGTTATAGACTGTCTGCAGTATTGACATTCTTTGTCAGTTCAGTATCTGCTGTAAATTGAATACCGTTGTATACTGAATGAGTGTATTCATGGTATAAATTAATAGTATAGTATACAGTGTATATATATATACATACACACATCATTGGAGCAGATCAAGCAGATCTATACCAGCAGGGTGAGGAAGCGTGCTGGCAAAATTACATCTCACCCCTCACATCCTGGCCTCTTCCAGACACTCCCCTCTGGTAGAAGACTGCAGTCCATCAAAACCAGCACAACACGTCATGCTAACAGCTTTTTCCCCAGAGCTGTAGTGCTCCTCAACCACAGTGGACACCTCCCACTGTAAACCTCAAAACACTGAACTCTACCAAACTGGACTGAACAGCTATCTGCACTCTGCCTATTTGCACACCTGTACAGATGTTCTCTTTCTGTAAATATTCAGGTCATCTGTAACTATCTATATATAATATTTTTCAACTAAATCAGTTTCACATCTCTCAGCTTCTTCAGCTTTTTATTACCTTTAGTACTTTTTTTTAATTTATCCCCTACCCTATTTATTGTTTAGTGTAATTTTCCTTTAGTTTAATACTGTAAATAATCTGTGTTCTGTGTTTTTGTTACTTGTTTTTGTTACTTGTCATACGTGTTGCTCTCACCAAGACAAATTCCTTGTAACATACTTGGTGAAATAAAGAGATTCTGATTCTGATTCATATATGAATTAAAATCAGATTGTTTCTTTATCTTAGATTAGATAAGAGTGAATGATACATTTTGAAGCCAAAGTGATATCCCAAAAATGTGTGGTTTAAACCATATTGGCTTTCACCTAATAAATCCGTTATGGATATTCAATTGTGAAGTGAATATCCATGGAAAAGTTCACAAGCGCATGTCAGTTAGTCTTTTCCTCATTTTAAGTAGTTGGTGTTTTACAGCTATTTAATGAACTTTACATTTCAGAGTTTCATCCCAGAATTAATTCATCTCCCACTTAACTGGAAGTTATTCTGACTTTTTCCCTCCAAAGGTCATATCAAAGCGATATTTCAGTGCTCCAATCATGCTGAACTGAAGCTCTGTCTATCTGACAGCATAGCTGTAACTGGGCAGATAGGAGAGAGTCAGTGGCATCTGCAGGAGATATGAAGCCCAGACTCCATGCTGAGAGGGAAACAGTTTTCTTATCATCGCGATTAGGAAAGAAAACTGGACACAGGGCCTCACGCTCGCCATAAACAAACGCAGATGCAAAAGTAATTGAATTTCTCATTCCGCTGTAGCACCTTTTAAAATTGGAATGGAGGAGCGCTGTTACTCGTTTGCCGTGCCGTGTTTAAAGTGATTATTTGCCGGAGTGGTTTTGCTGGGTGTGAGTAACAGGACATTTTTTAATGGAAGCTTTTTTTTTTTTTTGGTCTGAATTACAGAGCCCACCTCCGCTACATTTTGTCATTGCGTATTTAAATGAGCACCATTACATTTTTGAGTGAGTTTATCATCCTTGTGTGTTAAATCTCATTTCAGCTGCGCTCGCGGGGCCTCGCACTGTGCCATAATTTCATTTTGATACAGACGCAAACCAGAGAAGCTCCCATTCGCTGCAAATAGGAGAGAGAGAGAGAGAGAAAGAGAGAGAGAGAGAGAGAGAGAAAGAAAACACCCTTTTTCTTTCTTTTTCTTTCTTTTTTTTCATGCAGTTTTTGTTTTGTGGCTTGGTTGTCTTACCCTAAATATATGATTATGTATTTCATAATTTCTTCTCTAACATGTGTTTGCTTCTTTATATTCAGGGAGAGAGTGAAAGATACAAAGTAGAGAATGAGGGAGTAAAAGAAAAGCAAATTATTAGGAGAGAGAAGAGAGACAACAAGCAAAAGAGAGGAGAGAGTAATGTGTGTGTGTGTGTGTGTGTGAAGGAAAGAGAAATGTGGAAGAGAAAGAGAGAGGGAAAGAAGCACGAGTGAGAGAAGACCAAGACCACGAGTAAGAACAAGAGAGAAAAGAGGCATAGGCAGAAAAAAGAAAACGGAGAGAATAAGAGTTTGTTGGAGAAGATGAGCGAGAAAAAATCAGAGAAAGAACAAAAGAAAGGGGAAAAGAAGAGAGACAGAGCAGGAGGGAGAGAGGCGGAGAGCAAGATAAAAAAAAAATATTAAAGAGTAGGGGGAGAGTAAAAGAAAGAGCAAGAGAGGGTGACCAAAAAAAGAGAATGAATAATTTGATGACCGGATAAAAGTGATGGAGGTGGAGAAACAGTAGGATGAAAAGAAGATAAACATGTCCAGTGACTTTATGAGCATTCTTGCTTTCTCCTCACACCGCTGAGTGGACAGGTGAATCATGGCGTCCACATTGAGCATTCCCGCCCTGTCCCGAGCACTATCCCCTTAGCTCCTGAGCGCTGTCCCGGGGAGCAGCTGCGCCTCCTGCCCGTCCATCATGCACCCCTTTGGGTCCGAACCTGCCACGCATTGCCTATCACATCAGCAGAGTTTTCACATGTCCATCTGTCTGACCAGTTCCGGCCTGACCAGTGAGACACATGGAGAGTGAGGGTGAATTCAAATGTAATGCTCCGTTCCAGGAGGAGCAACATTAGCCAAAAAGAAAAAGTATATGAGGCAGGGACTGTGTAAGTGTGTCTGTGCCAGGGATGCGTGTTGGACTTTCTGGGCCAGGAAGATGATTGATATCTCCTCGAGGGTAACACCACTTTCTTTTATTTGCATTTGGTTGAAACCTTGATGTCAGCTTCTAATGCTAGCTGCCTCATATTCTTTATTGTGGTACATAGTTTTAATTGGTGGAGCCAGGCATGAATACCCCAGTTCCAGTTTTCTCAGACTCCTCCAAGTCAGTGGTAGGGTGTTACTGAATGCTGGTTGTCACAGTTGCCCCTCATTTTATGGCATTCGTTTTTTTTCCTTTTGAAGCTGTCACTGTATGTAGGCTACATTACTGCTAAGATGACACATCGTGTCTATTCTGCTCCCAGAGTTATATGATAGTTGGTAGTTTGTCCAAGCTTGGAAGTGGCCTGATTGGTTAAAATTAGAATGTAGAATTAAACTACTCAATTATGAAGATGCAGAAGTCAAGTAAAGTACAAATACTTGCACCCAGAAGGCATCAACCGACAGGAATAAAACTTGGAGGGTAAGTCTGACATTGTGAGACAGTCGAAAGTTTTATGCTCAGCCACGCATATGACGGAGGCAGGGATAGGCCTCATAAGGTTGTCCTATTGCACATGCTATTTTTTATTCTGACTTATGTTGTTGTGTTGGGAACATCCTTTGCAAGCAAGGTATGCCTTTGAAAACAGTTTTACAGCAATTGGAGCAGTTGGAAGAGAGGTTGCATCATAGGTAAATGGCCTTATTGGCGTATTACATGCTGTACCGGTTGTGCGGACATTACCATCGCTTATGTTGGTGCCAGTGGATAGTAGAATGCTTGCACAAGTGACATGAAAGATGAAGGGGACCACAACCACAAAGAAGGAGAACCGTCAAATTGTCTGACATGTGTGGAGTGACCCAACAGTCAGTATTGACATCTAGCAACACCTTCAATATACTCTTCATCATGTTCCTCAAAAAACAAACAATGTGTGCAGTGAGGCAAGGTGCATTATCCTACAGAGGCCACTGCCATTGGGCATACCGTTACCATGAAACCTGATCTGCAGTGTTGCTTAGGTAATTGGCATATCCACATGAGTGGCCAGACCAGGAGTGTCCCAGCAACTCTTTGAGTTTGTCCAAAGCATTACACTCCTTCCACCAGCCTGTCTTCATCTGACACTGCATCTTGGCACCATCACTTCCCCAAGTGAATGGTTCATACATACATACATACGAACAATCTTCCAGAACTGCTCCAAGGTCCAGTTCTGATGGTTGCATGCCCAGTGTAGACACTTTGGACACTGGGCTAGCATGAACACTTGGACCAGTCTATGCAACGGGGTGCAACATATTCTGTGTGGTGACACATTCCTCCTGTAACCATCATTAAAAATTTCTCAGTAGCCTTTTTGCCGGTTCTGACCTGACGGAATAGCCTTTGTGAGCCTTGGGCACTCAACACTCTGTCGCTGGTTTGTGCTTTGTCGTTCTTTGGACCACTGCCTGTAGGTGTCCACCACTGCTAACCTGAAGCCCCCCTATAGGCCTTACCACTTCTGCTCCAACCCAGCCGACTGGCCATAATGATTCGGCCCTTGTCAAAGTTCCTCAGGACTGCCTGCCCAATTCTCCAGCATTTAACATTTTGAGAACCGACTGTTGCTTCCTGTCTAATATATCCCAGACCTTAAAACTGCACTTGTTGTTTGTTGTGCTTGTTTACATGAGATAATCATCCTTATTCACTTATCCGTGTGGTCACATGTTCTCTCATGTTCACTGTTCAATGTTTACTCATTGGTGTATGTTCAGTATAATGGATATAATGGATAGACCTTAACCAATGATAGACTGGTTCTTTGGCCCAGAATAAACCACAAATAGGTTGGGCCATAACCCAGGTGTCCCCTAGGTCAATGGCACATGTTCTTTAGGCTAGATTACTAAAATGATTTGGTTCCAAATTACTAATGACATTTGCGCTATGGACAGTGCGTGCAACACCCCCCCATTCTTTGGCTGAAGGTTTATTGTTTACTGTAAGTCAGCTGGAACTGTAATGGACTTCTACACTGCTGACACTCTGCACCCTCAGAGCATGGCTATTCATGCATCAGAGCATGCCTGTTGTGGTGACTGTCAGCTATAATTTCAATATCGTAACAGTAATTACTTCGTCCTGCATGTCAGCGGGTAATACTGCATTTCAACCGATATATTGTGGTCCCTCTGTGTGTGTGTGTTTGTTTGAGCTCCCTGATATCAGTGCTGTAGCATAAGATGCTTCAAAAGATTTGAGAGCAGATAGTGAGTGAGAAGCGAAAGAGAGAGCGAGGGAAGGAGACAGAGGATTCTTTTTGTCAAACACGAACAAAAATCATTGCAGAGTCTCATTCATGTCAGCTCCTAAGGGCTCCCTGTGGGAGCCTGCGGCCTGGAGGAAAATGGAGCATGTTCAAAGAAAAGAAATGAGTGCAATCTGTGGACCCTCTGCTCCTCATTTCACTCTCACTTCCACCACACACACACCCTAATGGGTGTCATTTTCTTCTCGCTGTAATTACTCCTCAATCGCCTTCCTGAGACCTTTCCTGTGACTAATTATAATCCTGTTTAAAATAAAGTCTAACCCGTGTTGTTAGGAGAACATTCCTTCTCTGTGCCTTCATATAGCTGATGTATCTGAAGTGTCATTGCTGGTTCATTCTGTTCAAACATTTATTCTCTCTTTTAGGTACAATGTGGACACAAGAAGTTCAAACATCTCCAAACATGTAAGCCCTTCTTCATATTTGTGGTGTTTTGTTATTTGTGTTTCTGACTGTTTCTGTGAATATATGATCTACATAGTGCAGTCATATGCAAAGACTATATGTTGAATTCCATCACCACCCCTGATGTAAGAATGATTGAGTCGTCAAAATGTATCGTGTGGTACTGTGTGGTGAATACTGGACTTCCTTGAGGAGAGATTTGGAAACTATTAAGATAAACATCACATGGTCTTAACCACATGGTCTTTACCATGTGATGTTTATTGGTATATTGGTGTTTGTTCTAATGGAAATATTTCTGAAATAATAAACCTTAAATACAAAGCTTTCGTACAGTAATATGTAAAAGTCAGAGACCCTTTATTTATTTAACGTCCATTCAAACAGCCATTAAGTACAAGTTACTCATGATTCAGGAGCTATACAGAGGATGGATATAAAATAACCCACTTGTTGAAAGAAAGTCAAAGGAAAACATGAAAAAACAGGAGTTCAAAAGAAAACACAAACAAGTAGATGGTAGATGACGAAAACACCCATCAGATAAACAGCTTTTAAGGCTTTCATCTTGAGGTGAGAATCAAGCTCCACTCTTGCCTCAGATGTGAAAATCTGCCGATGTTTCTGTCCATCCTCCTACTGTGAGAAGATGACTTAATACTATGAGTCTGAAAATTTGTGTAGCTGTCAAAAAGACGTTAAAGAGAAAACAAGAAGAGAAAAGAAGAAGCTCCTTGTGTCCTTAGAACAATGGACTGACCACCCCAGACTCCAGACCTCAAGATCAAGACTACATTGATCATGAGAGAAGCTGAAAGTAAGTCTCCTGTGGGGGACTAAAGCTGCGTTGAAGGCAAAGGGACGTTTTTACTCTGGAACTTAATGGCTGTTTTGACTGAAAATTGAATAAATGAAGCGCCGCCTCTGACTTTACTGTTTACTGATTGCTCAGCACATGTTTAACATGTACCTGTATGTATCCATGTGCCTTGTAAACTGGTTTGAGTATTATATTTTTTATTTTACTATTTTAACTGGAATTCAGAGAGACACGTATTGCATTTATTGGATATCATACAAAACAGCCAACCGCTAAAGATTCAGTTTGTAGTTTTGTTTCATTTGACCGTTGTATCTGATATTTACCCTCATTCTCTCTCCCTCTCTCTCTCTCTCTCTGTCTCTCTCTTCTTTCTGCTGTTCATGGATGAGTAGAAAGTAAGTAGCCCTCCAGCTGCTTCTGTGTTTGTGTGCTTTAATGAAAGTATAAGCATTCCCAATGTTCTTCCAGAAATACCACAACACCTCCAGGATTGCCTTTTCCGAACTTAGCTACAGTTAATGTCTGTTGAGAGCATTGATTGAGACTCCTGGCTGAAAAGAAAAAGAGCAAAACAACCATAAACAGGTTGAGCAGATTAGTGTGCAGGGCATTCTGTGCTTAAACTAGTTAGCAGCAGTCAAAAAATGTTTAAATCATTGTCCCTGTACGGCTTTTCTAGTTGAAAGTGCTGTGCGGTGCAGAATTGAGCTCTGCTCCTGGGACCCATGCTGGAGTCCCAGTGGTGCTATTTGCTATTTTACAAATATCACTATCCCCCTCTCTGCAACATAAACGATGCACCGTCAGATCTGGCATTTAATGTTCTCCTCCAGGCACATGGAGCTGCTCCAGCATGGCAGCCAGCAGTGTGAGCTGTGCAGAGGCAGGAAGGCAAGCTTTCGTTTAAATAATGGATAAAGAACATGTGGAGGAGATTGGGTGATTTTCTAAATAATGACAAAAGTTGATTCCTTGTAAAATACTGAGGACATTGGGTAATTTAATAAATCACTGTATTAAAAAATGGGTATAGAATAACATTTCAGGTATATAATTTTATTAGATGAATAGATAAGTGTATTGCTAACCCTAAAGTAACGAGGCTGTTTTAAAAATTGTGTTGAGTACAAAGTACAGATTCTTTTTTTGAAATGTAGTAAAAACGTAAATATAAGTACAAATAAAAGGTATTAAGTGGCATAAATACTCAGATAAAGTACCGAAACCTGGTTTGTACTTTATTACTTACTACCTCTACAAGCATTGCAAAGGTCTTCTATTTTAACTCATTAACACATAGTGATTTTGACCTTGTCAAACACTCATCATGCCTGCACATTGCTACAGCATTCAGCTTGTCAACCATGAGAACCTACAGTTCACCTTCTGTCTAATGCACCCACTGGCCACTTCATTAGGTCACGTTCTTGTATTTGCACTCATGGTGCATTTTATCAGCTCCATTTACCATTTAGATTATACACTGTAGTCCATCTGTTTCTCGGTATACTGCATCAGTGAAACAGCACTGCTGTGACACTGATGTAGTGGTGGTGGTGTGTTAGGGTGTGTTGTGCTTGTGTGAGTGGATCAGACACATCAGATCAGATAAACAGATAGTCAGATAAAATGAAGAATGAGTGTAGATGAAAGGAGGTGTAATTTTTTAAAAATTGGATTGGCCTTTTTTTCCATTTCTGTTTTAAGATCATTTCCATTTTTTAATAATATCGATCAGAGATTATATATTGTATAATATACAATCTACAATATTTGGTAGATATGATTGTTATAGAGCATTTCCTGGTTATATTTCCTTATAGATTATCACTGTTAGGATAAAATATCATATCATAAAAATAAGGTTTTACCAGAGAAGAAAATATGATGTCATTTTGGCACTTTTCCTGTGGTCCATTGATTATGAAATATTCACTGTAAAAGGTTCAAATACTGTAAAAGCCTAAAGAATGGCAAAATGGAGGTATAAACATTTTAATTTCAGAAGTGTACACCTGCTGATATGATCCTGTTGTTTAGGATTTCCTGGGCCAGACGTTTTGCACACTTGGAGAGATCATTGGCTCTACAGGCAGTCGCATGGAGAGAACATTATCGTGAGTACATACATTTTGATTAATTATCTACAGATTACTGAATCGCTTGCTAAACTCAGCGTCACCACAATTTAACCGAATTAGTGGAACAGCAGTGATTCACTGTGTCCGTATTTAAATTCAGATAGTATTTGTTAGTATTTGAGTGATGTGTAGATCGTATATGCGAATATATCAAAATAAGTTTGTTTGTCTGACATGTTGTTTAAACCATACCCGGTAGCCCAAAAGGACACTTTGGTTGTCAGCTGTGAAAGGAATGACCACATTGATATTTGGGAAATCTAGAAGTTTTTAGGCAGGTCTGTATAACTATTTATTTTTTTATTTGTTTATGAAAGTAAATAACAAGTGTTTCTGGTTCTGACCAGTTTTCTGTTCTACAATAATCAACATTCAAATAAATGTCATAAACGACACAAGTCAAACACACTGTATGTCCAAAAGCTTGTGGACACTCTATTTCCCCTGAAAAAAAAAATAAAAACTCCTCTTTGGTTGCTGTAACAGCCTGTAATTCTTTTTAGAAGGCTTCCCATGTTGTTGGAGCATGGCTGTGAGGATTGCTTTCAGCCTCGTAACCTTTAGTGATGTCAGGTACTGTTTAATGATTAGCTCTGGACATCCAACTCCACACCAACTCTTCAGAAATGTGATGAACTCCATCACTACAGAGACAAAGTTCCACAGCTCTAAATGAGAATGCTGAGTGGGCTTTATATCCCTCTAGCTAATGCTTGCTGTGAGGCGTGGTGACCTCAGGCTCATGCACGGCTGTTACATTGTGTGCCATTCTATTGGAGATTACACAGGCTTGTTATTAAATGTGGGCAATGTGTGCAGTTAAATGTTGGTGTCAGCACTGGGTGAACCTTAAAGTAGCAGAATTCACTTGTCTGAAAAGCTGGATATTTTTGGACAAATATTAAACATTCATTTTAAGGCCAGTACATACCAGAGATGATATGAATAAACAATATACAATGGCTAAATATATTTTTAGACTTTGTAAGTTTGTGCCGCAGAACTACACACTCTGGACACATTATTTTTATTTGGCCAATTACAAAAGATGGAGTGTTTATCAGAAGGACCTTCGCTTCTCACAAAACAGGAAAACTATGATATTTTGCAGGGAAAGGAAACCTGAGAAATTCTCTGCCCAGTTTCAGGAGCTAAATATTACCCAGCTCGGATCTCTATAACAGTTTGTCGTCGAGTGCAAATCCTGTCCACTCTGCTTGTTTCTTCTCCTTTATTACGTCTGTAATCGCTGTCTGTTTGATGTTGTGGAAAGCATGTCAAATATTAAAAAAGACAAAGAAAGCTACTTATTACTGTATTCTATATACAGCTCAATGAGATAAAGCTGTAGTGATCTGAAAAGTGTTTGCTTACTCTAGATATTTTCTATATTTGCTGCTATTAATTATTTTAGATCCTCATACACATTTTATTAAAAGAGTAAGACAAACTGAGTAAACATAAAGTACAGTTTTAATTTGATCCAAAATTAGCTTTTAATTTTTTCATTTAATTCAAATTTACTTGGTTTGGGATGAATAAACGGAAAGGGCTGTGTGTAAGGCTCTGGGTAGGAGTAATTTTCTCCTAATGGAACAAAACAAAAAACCTCTGTCCAGCCCTGTGATGGACTAGAGGCCTGTCCACAATGTTTCCTGCTTCCCAGACAATAAATGCTTGGATAGGCTCCAGAACCCCCTGTGACCCAGAAGGATAAAACGGTTTAGAAGATGAATGATTAGTGAGTAAAAATTTGTGAATCTTCTTCAAAGTGTCCAGTCTACCAAAATCTTTCCAAAAGCACAGTGATGACATATTCAGGAAGTCACAATAGAACTCAGATGAATATCTATGGAACAGCAGGCCTTGATTGCCTGGGATAAGGCCAGCTTTAATGATTCCACCATTAAAAAAAGACTGGGGATCCAAAGGAGAGTTACAAGGTGAAAACCACTCCAAAAGGCTTGTCACTCAACATCAGTCCACTGTAAGAACATCATGCCAGTAGTCAAGCATATTGGTGA
This sequence comes from Prochilodus magdalenae, assembly GCA_024036415.1. Lineage (NCBI taxonomy): Eukaryota > Metazoa > Chordata > Actinopteri > Characiformes > Prochilodontidae > Prochilodus > Prochilodus magdalenae. The sequence continues at coordinate 49,932 of JAMWET010000674.1, read as the reverse complement.
TAGTGTGATGGTGTAGGGATGCTTCTGCTGCTTCAGGATCCAGGGATAATAGATAGAAACATGAATTCTGCTGTCTACCAGAGAAAATCTCAGAGGTATGTCAGGTCATGAGTCCATGATCTGAGGTTCAAGTGCATTTGAGTTATATAGCAACACAATGAACCGAGACACAAGAGCAAGTCCACCTCAGAATTTCTCAGAAGTAACCGAAACAAAGTTCTGAAGTATTTTAGTCAAAGTCCTGTTGACATCTTCAAGACCTTCTAAATAGAATGTTCCTGCTAACAAGCCAGTCTGGCTGAATTATAGCAACTCTGCCAAGAAGGGTGAGCCAAAATCTCTCCCCAACAATATGAAAGACTGCTTTCCAGATGAAGGGAGTATTTGGTAGCAGCTCTTTCAGTAAATAGTCACTTACAAACTTCCTTATGTTCTCCTAATGTCATGTGAAGTTTCGAATGAGGAGCTAAAACCATTTATTGTGCCAAATGTCCAAAAATAGAGGAAATCTAAATAAAGGCAAATGTGTTTTTCACAGCACTGTGTACTTGTTCATGTAGTCCCATGCATCGTTTGTTGTATTGACTGGTTCTGTGTAAAGTTAAATCTGGTTGTCTGCGCCCAAACTGCAAAATACCAAAGAGGCATGGTGAGAAATCTTCCAATGATGAAACTGGAGTGTACTTTTCTTCACCCATATGATTAGGGATGATAACACTTTCGCTAATACCAAATTAGCTGCTACTTCCTCACACTCGAGGCTCTTTTTACACTGGGGCCTATTGTAACTGTTGCTTGCATTAAGTTATCCTGACCTTGCATATAATTAACAAGAACAGCAGGAACTGAAGCGGTTTGATCAGATCCCGGATGGATGTGGTTATTGTGCAGTAGGTGTGGGCCTCCACACCAGAGGCCAAACACTGTTGACCCTGCTCTTTCTCTCTCTGCAGTTAATTAGCTATTTCCTTATTAATTTTTACACAAAGGGATAAGTGTTATATCAATTCAGGGCAATTTCATATAGTGGAAAACTTTTTAGAGAGGTTTATAATCATGGATATCATTTTCAAGAGTGGATAGCATTAGTACTTCTCTTATATCTGTAGTGATGCTGGTTTTGTTCTGTTTACCTTTAGCATTTAAAAATAATTGTTTAATTAAAAAAAAAGTTAATCATATTTCCTACGCCTTTTGCTATCCAGTGTGCATTATTATACCGATATTATACAGAGTGAATTATTAAGCACTTTTGTATGATACTAAATCTGAGTATTCAGCAAAGCTTTTGGGAAAAATATGTCAGATAAATATGATTAGCCATGGCTTCACTGGATCAGACTTTTCTGAGATCTGCATGGGCGTGGCTAATGGGCAGCTTCATTGACAATTCTCTGTCCAACAATCCTAGCTTGGTCCTCCCCTTAGACAAAACTATATACCATATCATTGCTGTCCAAAGAACAACAAGTATATCCAAAATGGCAACTTTATAGAAGAGAGCAAAATCCTGACTTCATTTTAATGTAAAAGGACCAGAAAGTGATTTTGGACCATTTCTGTTTCTGTAAACATCAGCTTTTTGTTGTGTTCAAATGACAGATGCAGTAAAAATCAACAAAAATGGAGATACATGTCTTTATTGGACAATGATGTCCAGAATAATGCAACATCCAGATGTATGAGGTTGTTGTAATATTATTTAAGCTATACTATCCTTTGATGGTTTTCTCATGCACACCACATTGAAAAATTAGATTTGCACCGCAACAGACTCTGGAAATTAAACTTTGTGGAAATGTGACAGCATAAGAGATCAGAATAAATTTTTTCCTGTAATTTGATCAGCATCCCATAATACAAAACTGTCATTTTAAAAGGGGAAAATGCTATAAACTTGGTGCAGCATTTAAGCAGGAATAAGACACAGAAAGTCTTGTTTTCACAAAATTTGGACTGATTTTGTTGTTGATTGTTATTTTAGCACCAGAAAATGAAACAATCTGCTCCATCACTTTCATTTCGAATCAGACACCCATCGAAAAGAACTTTCTAGTTTACACTGGTGAACTTAGTAGTTATGTAATATTGCTTTCTGAGAATACAGCTAAGTACCATTAGATCTAATTACTTCCAGCCTTGAGTAAAGGTCCCAGCACTTTGTGCAGAGGAAAAGCCCCATACAGTGGGTGTTAATTTGCAGTTTTTGTACACTTGTTTGTAAGTATGGAGACTTAGTGTGTGAATTAGTATTTCCTAATTCAGTGAAATGGTGTAACCCAGACTTCCTGTTCTCTCCTGTTTACACAATAAAAAAAAGATCTAGGCATTAGTGTTGTTAACCCCTAACTTTATTCTAATCGCTTTATTTAGTGTAAACTGTGTTTATATATGGTCAACTCTGTGCTCTATAGAATGGATAGAATTTTAACCAACAAAATATATATAGTATTAGCAGAAACCAACAGAAACAATAGGATTTTTTTTAGGTGTTTGGTATGATGACATAAACTTGCCCGTGCTGCCTTAATTTCCCAAATATCTTATAGATCTTTACTAGAATGTTGTCATCCATTCAAAACATGACATTTAAAATTGAATAGCAATTTATTATGTCAATTTATTAATTTATAATTCATATTAGTTACATCATTCATTTTACTGATGTGCTATTTAGTTTCTATATCGGAAAGCATTACTCCAGGCTTCCAGTTGTGTTAGTGTAAAAACATGACAGAAATATGACAAACATGTTGCAAAAGATTTTTTTCCTTTATTAGTAAAACAAGAGAGCATGCTCAGGAATAGCCTGATTCAGATCATTATCAAATTTCTCCTCAGATCTAGTATCAAATAAAATGCTTTCCAAGGCAAGTCACTATGAGCCAAAAGGGAGAAACCACTTAAACAAAACAGACGTAGAGGATGCCGATGACGGATTTGTGCGTAAACGGGGTTCCATGCTTCTGTTTGAAAAGTGCCAGATCTTTCAGGCTAAAAGAGAGTTCATCATCTCTCACTGATACCCTCATTGTTCTCATGCACAGGGACTGATAGCTCAATTTACCATAATGATCACATTTTTCACTTTCTCTCAATGTTCTCTTTATGTTCCTTCAAATGACTAATTCAGGGTCGCTCAAAGGCTGTATGCTACATTACTGCTGGTCCTTAATAACCCATTTGCTTTAACAGTGCGTCTGCTGAATCTGATCTGTACATGATTGCGTCTGTTAACTGTGATCGATTAGCGACTCAAAATCACGGTTGTTGACCACCAGTGACTATAACTGGAGATAATGTATGAGGAGAGTTAGTGGATTAGCTTCTTAAACCTCAAGGCCCTTATACATGAATTCACGATTCAATTTATAATACATACTACAGGACTATAGAAATTTATTTTTTACATTTGTATGTAGTAGTTTGAATAATTCTTAGAAGTTATTGACTAATGAGTCTCAAGGGAAATAAATATGTAATTAGCATACAGTTTTTTGGGGGGTAAGAGATCACAATGTTATTACAGTATCCCTAATTTGTCAATTCAGTTACTTTACTGGTACACATTACACACACAACTTATAATCTCAGTAGATAAGCTCTGGATGCTCTGGAGCAGCTGCACATGAGCCCTAGTTTCACAATACCCAATGCCAAATGGCTAGAGGCATATAAAGCCCTCCAGCAATAGGCTATGGAGCAGTGGAACTGCGTTCTCTGGAGTGATGGAGACCCATCCAGTGATGCACAACTAATCATCCCTCATCAGTACTTGACTTCATTGATGCCCTTGCGGCTGAATGCAGTAATGTACAACATCTAATGTAATGCCATCTTAGAAGAGTAGAGGTCAAGCTCCCTTGAAATTAATAATGAATTAATTTCCTTGAAATTCAAAGGAAACCTTTGACGAGCAGGTGCCTATTAACTTTTGGACGTGTGTGTACACTCTACTTATTTCTACAGATTCAATATGAGCTTCACTTTTATACGAATACAGCTGGATCTGCTTCTCTATTCAGTCTCTCTCTCTCTCTCTCTCTCTCTCTCTCTCTTTCTCTCTCTGTCTCTCTCTATGTCTCTGTCCTTTTCTCTCTCAAAAATACATGAAATGTTCGGCTCACTTGACGGCCATGTTTCTATGGTAACTGAGAACATGTGTCTCTATCTCTGGCTATCACAGAATTTAAGTTGAATTCTTCCCTTTTTTTCCAGTTCTCATGTTTTTCTTTTTTCCTTCCTCCTCTTGCTATCTTTTATTCCTGAATAGATCAGAGGGCTATAGAGTAAAAGCACATCAGAGATCAGAGCTGTATCACTGTTAAGCTCTATTACTAGCGAACAGAGAAGGTGACGCGCCGCTTAGGTAACTTCCGTGGAACCTAAAGCAGCACGTTTAGCAGGAGCTCAGTCTTAGACACAGTATGAGTGATCCGTGACCACTTAATCTCTGATTGTGTGGCTCTGTTGTTTCTTTTGCACTGCTACACTTGGTTAGCACAAATGCTGCCAAGTAGCTAAACGTTTGACAGACATAGCAACAGTCAAGGGAAGTGGAACATGTCCAAATTTGGCAAGTGGTCCATTATAGGTGATGAAAACTGAGATTACTGTTTTACTGGTGTATGCAGTCTGTTACACACCGAATCCTACTACAAGCTTCAGCGTGCCGTCACAGTGTCCACCTTTGCTAGTTGCCGTGTTGGCCTAACAGAAGAAACAGCCGCAGTAAAAAGACAGAACAACTAGAAAAAGATACTTTTAGTAATTTAAGGGTCATAGTTAGTTGCTCTTTTTCTTTTTCTTTCTCTCCCTCTTTTTCTCTCCCTCCCCTCCCTATCTCTCCTTCCCTTTCTTCCTCCTCTCTCACTTGTTTTCTCTCTCTCCCCCCTTTGTCTCTCCTTCTTCTCCCTCTTTCACACTAGTTTTTTATTATTTCTATCTCTCTCACTCACTCCTTCTTTCTCCTCTCTTCTCTCTCTCACGTAATCTTTTTCTTTCCCCCTCTTTCTCTCTATTTGCCTTATTTTTCATTAATTCTTTATTTTTTTATTTATATATTTTATACTTTTGGTTTTCTTAATTTTTTCTCTGTCTTTCTTGTTTTTTTTTATTATAAATCTCTCTCTCTCTCTCTCTCTCTCTCTCTTTCTCTCCCCCTCTCTCCATGTCTTCCTTTATCAGGCATCCTTTTCCTCCATCTTTACACTATTTTCTCTCTCACTCTATCTCTCCCTTTCTTTCTTGCCTATTAGAGTTTATTACTACAGAGTTCCCACACTGTAGTCCTGCTCTTTTACACACTGGACTGGAATGTCTTTATGTCTTACGTGACATTTATGTATATGACTTTCTAAGGTGGTAGAATTATGATATATTTCTTGTTCTATAAATTGATTTTTTTTTCTCATATGTTACTGTTCTCATTGTAGTCTGCTCCCAGTCCAGGCCACATATATAATTAAATGTGTGGGTTGTATTGTGAGTTGTAGTTTTATGACCTGGGACCGATCATGCAATGAAAAATGTGATACATTTAGGTCCACCCAGACCACAGGGGCAACAATTACAGCATTCGTATGTGGCCCACGGACACACACACAAAGTATACACACACTGTCCCACACACACACACACACACAGAGGTATACACACACACACACACACCCTGTCCCACACACACACAGCCTTTTTCATTATTTAACAGGTAGCAGCCTCTGACCTGTATAAAATTGAAGCAATTTTTTCTAGTTTAATTTATTTCTATCCCCTCTTCCAGCTTAATGACACCAGCATACAGAATCCCCCTCCCCTCTCTCTCTTTTCGTCAAGATTAGAAATTCAAATGGGTTTGCATGAAAAGCCAGTAGAATATCTTTGAGACTTGCTGTCTGTGACTTTGATTGAAACACTCCAGAAGGGGAAGGAGGAGTTGAGGGATGAGGATTTCGGTACCCCTCTCTGCTCAGCAGGAGCCCAGAGTCCACATTCCTAGAACCTTTAATGGAATGTGAGGGAATTCTTGTCCCCATGTATTTTAAGATGTGGGACAGAAGCAGTGAACTAGAAATGACTCCAAACAGCACACAGTAGCATATAGCAGACTGTGTATGTTACAGCTAACAGTGCTATGCTAACTCCAGCTAGCAGTCTCCAGTATTCCAGTTAGCTTCTCAGAATCAGAAAGAAAATCGTACTCCCTGTATTTCACCACATATGTTATACTTACAAGCAATCTGTCTATATGTGGTGAGTACACATATATATATGACATGTAACAAAAAATGAAATACAACAAATAGAATAGAGAAAATAAATAATATGAATAGACAGAGAGATAATATAAAGAGATAATGTGCTAAGTGTGAATGTCTGTACATATGCAGATATGTAATAGAATAGAATAGAATAGAATAGAATAGAATATATGAATATGGCATGGACTGGACAAGTTTCCGGATGTATGCGGCATCAATGTTCAGCCACTTTTTTTTTACTTTGATTTTTTGCCAATCTGCTAAAAATTTCCACATGTCAGACAAGACATTCACTGCACTGTTAGTGTGTCTGAGGGTGTTGGCTTTGAGAGTCCTAAATCTTTTACCAGAGAGAAGTGTCTGAAAGAGGTTATGTCCAGGATGAGAGGGGTCAGCTGTAATCTTGCCAGCATTCTTCATCACCCTGCTGTTGTAGATGTTCTGAACCATCGGCAGACTACATCTAATGATCCACTCAGCTGTCCTGATTATGTGCTCTGTCTTCTGAGGCGGAGGAACCAAACTAGACAGTTATGGATGATGTGAGGATGGGCTGTATGATCGCTGTGTAGAACTGGATAATCAGGTTTTGTGTTCTGTTGAATTTCTTCAGCTGTCTCTTCAGGAAGAACATACATACACTGCTTTGCTGTCTTAGCTGTGGAGATCATTTTTGCTCTTCCACTTCTGGTCCCTGGATACGGTGGTTTACTCAAACTTGAGTGACTCCACAGTGGTGACTATGGAACCTTTGATGTTGAAGGATGTTTTGTAGGCAGGCTCATCACCGCTTTTGGAGACCCACCAAGGTGGTGTCATCTGTAAACTTCAGGATCTTCACAGTTTGTTCCACAGCTGTGGCACAATCATTGCTATAGAGGCAGAAGAGACAGGGTGAGAGAACACAACCTTGTGGTAATCTGGTCCTGAGGCTCTCTTTGTATGGCATGTTTTCCCAAGCTGCACCTGCTGTTTCCTGTTTGTCAGGAAATGACCCATGGACAAAAGGCATCTGGTTCAAACAGCTAGGACAGCTTGACCTCCAGTAGTTATGGCACTATGGTGCTGAACGCCAAACTGATGCCACAAACAGTACTAGGTTCCAGAACTGTCAAGATACTGCAGCATGAAGTGCAGGGCCAAGTTGATTGCAGTGCTGACAGACCTGTTGGCATGTGTAATACAGAGGGTTTGTATTGGAATTTAGATGGGTTAGAACCATAGCTACTGGTCTGTAGTTATTTAGTCCAGTAATTTTAAGGGAACGTGGTGGTAACAGTGTTCCAGTTTTTTTGGGGATGTTTATGAAAATTGCAGATGGTGAATCAGAGCGGTGCTTTAAAGTGGATGGGCAAACTAAATCTGGCCTCAGCGCTTTTATCACCTTTTGTCTGCTGAAAAGACTGTTGATGTCCTGCTCATTAGTGGTGAGGTGAGCAGGGAACTGAGGTGAGAGAACCAGGGTGGGGGAGGGAAAGCAGGTGACAGATGTAGTTAAAAGGTCCGTGTTGGTTTTGTTGGGCAGAAGTAGATCTTCCATTTTGCTGCAAAGACATTACATGTTGGAGAGGAGAAGAACGAAGACAGAAAAGGGGGCAAAATCCATGACATACAATCCAATGCGCTCTCGAGAGATGCCTTTCCAGTGCCCCCTTAGTGAATTATTGTCCCTGACGGTCAGTAACTGTTCTCTGCTGCAAATGACTGAGTTTGACATACAATAGGTGAGGATAACAAACAAAAACACAACCTTAGTGTCTCACTAAGGTCACCGCCCCTGTTACTCTACTGGTTTTTATTTTTTTTATCTCTCTTTTAATCATTTTTGGAATGATGGCTTATCTGTTGTGTCTCATTCATGATTTCTCAGTAAGACACCTGATTAAATATTGAAAGGCCATATGCAGCCATGCCTGATGTGCCAGGGTGGAGTTTGACTGATATTGTAGTAACTGGCACAGCATCAGATGTTTGATCCGACTACACAGTCGAAGCGTTGAAAAACAAAGTTCATTTCAGTTCATTTTTTCTTCCATGTGTGAGAGGGTTCTTTATTCACGTTTGAATAGGCCAGCAGACCCACCGGAGTGCAGCAGTCTTATTTGATTCCCTGCTGTCGGAGGGCTTCTGGTCATTTCCTTTAGAGCCTTCCTGTAATAGTGTGAAATCAGCAGTGTGTTAATGTGGGGATATTCTATTGTCCTTTTCTGATGAAGCTGTTCTGTTTCTGTCTCTGCCTTTTTTTAGTTCAGGATATTCCTCTAAAACTACTGTGTGTTGCCATGGAGAAGAGATTTTAGTGCATGTGTGATTTCATTCGTGCTTGTGTGTGTTCGTAGGAGCCTCAGATATGTGGGTTGTAGTGCATTCAGTGTCTAAGTGGTAAAACATTTCTCCAGTATGAATAGGACAGAATGAGGTGCATAATTCAATAACAGCTGTTGTTAGGTTGGATAAGCTTCACAAAATGTTGGCGTAACTCCCTTTCAGTTAATGAGAAACTGTGGCACACAACCCGGGCTTTGTAAAATATGTACATTTAGAGTGTGTTATTAATTTTCAATGATATTTGTTTCATATGTTCATTAAAAAAGTCACTCTGTTTGGAGGAATCAGGGTTTTTATCATTTTATCACCTCCTGCTTTACTCTTTTTCATTGGAGTCTTTACGTTTCCACTTCTGTTTCTCTGTTGAGGCTGCTGTGTAGCTTCCCTTTAGTGATACAGCTTACTGTAGAAAATCACCTCAAGTTCAGAGTAACATCAGCAAGGCTACAGATAGTAGTGTTACCTCTGTGCTACAAATTCAAAAAGCTAGCGTCTAGGTAAAACAGCTGAATCTGGTGTACATTCAGCTTATTAATCAGATACTGGTCCCAACATGAGAGCATTAAAAAGTTTATTGTCTATTTAATTCTGTAAGGACTAAGTTTAATATTACAGCTTACCCCCTGATATGCTGATTTAGGTCATCAAACTATCAAAATGATCCTGTCAGCACTGGAAATCTTTTTCGATAAGTATCCAACTCTCCTACCTGTGGTTTTAATACAAGGCTAAAGTCGACTTCTAATTCACCTGCTTCAAATTTTCCCATTCCAAGTTAAATTATGCAGCACCTACATTTTGGCCTCTGAGGCATTATAATATCTGCTGCAGCATATAAGGCAGAACGGAGAAGAAGCTTATCTCAGTTTTGTGAGAGAGCACTAGTAAACGCTTTCCATATGTAAGATTCTCTAATGTCACAGGATATGCTAGCATTTTTACAGGGATGTTGATTTGCACAGGATTAATATAACCTGAAATTATTTACATGGCGCTTTTATGGCAGGTGAAAGGTGCTGGAATCGCTGAGAAATGCTGGTATGAATTACATTATCCCTACACCGTCTAATGTAAAGCAAATCCATTTCAAACAGAGTTTACACAGCTAAAATCTCAGATTTTATCTCAGAGATGACCTCACTGCTTTTACTTACACTTGGAACAATCTGACAATGTAAACTTTTGCAAGCAAACAAAATAACAATTATGTAAAATAAATAATACATAAAAACGAATAAAAATAATATTGGTATGCTCATATGTAGATATTTTGTAGAGATGACAATTATATAGCACAAATGTAGCATGTTAGCTTTATAGGTTATCACCAGACATTTTTTTAACACTCATAAAGCATTTTCAAAGTTAGATCCTTCAAACCAGCCATACATGCAGACTAAAGTTCAACTGGTTTTGTCTTCTAGCTTTTAAAGGCATTTTCCACAATCCAAAGTGTTCTTAACAAGTGAAACACGTGGCTGATGGAGCAATATCAGAAATATCAGTAAAGTTACAGGACTCCTTAAGCAGACTACACTGTTTGAGGGACCTTTAAAAACATATGTACTCGGTGCTCTTAATACAACTTGCAGAACTCTGAAACGCATATTGCATAATGGTTAAGCACAGTTAACCTCAGGGTATAATGCAGAAATCTCAAGTTCTCAAAAAAAAAAACAGCTCCAGTTGCTATCATTAAATACAGATAACACATTGCTGTCATGGTTTACACGCTAATAAGCTTATTTGTTAACACATACTCCTAAAGATGCTGTGAAGAAATGAGAAAACTGTAATGCAGTTTGGAAACATAAAAATAGACTCTCCTGAATATTCAGAAAAAATAAAAACTACAACTCAAGTGAGGACCAGAGGAGGAGTGCAGGTTAAAACTGATTGTGAAAGAATGAAAAAGGAAGATGACAAGCAAGACAATGTATTGTAGATGGGATGCGTCCAGCAGTCATCAACCAGTTCTTATTCACAGCATAACAAAAAAAGAAGCTGCACAAAGCATCAAATCTGAACTGCTTTCATAATCAGGACGTATTTCACATCACTTTAATCCGATATAGCTCTTTAGTATATCACTGCATCTGTGCAAGTGGGAAAAGAAAATATATGAACATTTTATAACATTTTAACAACCTAAAACATTGTAATTTAATGATGATGGTTTTTAAAATATCAGGAAAAAAAACATTGTAGATATGATCTCACACAATCTGACCAGGGTGGCTACAGCACCCCCAGTACAGAGTAAATCAGACACAATCCTGAAACGCAGTAAAATAAACTGTTTCAGAAAAAAAACATTTACTTTCACATTTACACGACATTTACAGCATTAAGCAGTCGGTTTTACAAAAGTTGTGTTATCCACTCAGTGACTGAATCATATTAAGTACAAATTATGCTTCAGCTAAAACAATGCTAAAACCAGCTAATGCCTAGATACCAATACCTAGAAAGAACAATATAGAGTTAAACACAACGTAAGTGCAATGCAATGCATTTCAGTAAGTACTTAGCTCACTGTTTGAACATCCAGTGGATGTACCTCTCACCATCTGGGTGCCAGGATAGAGAAGAGTCTTGATATTTGTCTTCCATGCATTTTAAAGGATGGCACATCAAGTCCAGCTGTTCTTGAAGTTTGGAAGGCTCAAGGTACAGATCATCTTTTGACCATTACTATAAGCTAGGGAGGGGCCAGTCCATTCCTGGTTTTGTAGGCATGTGTGAGAGTTGTAATTCTGATGCAGGTAGCTATAGGAAGCCAGTGAATGGAGTGTAGCAGAGGAGTGACACAAGTGTATTCTGGATCAGTTGCATGGGCATAGTGGCATGCATAGGAACACCAGTCAGAATTGAAGTAGCCAGGCCTTGAGACTAGACTAGCACCTGGGCGGCATCAGTTCTACAGTTATTTAACAAAACCGTAACACATGTGTTATCATGATAATCAGAATTAATTACGAGAAACTAGGGCAATTAATGACATGCAGTGATCACCTGACAGACCTCGAACTTCAACAAAATATCACCAGAGCTGTGTGCAACAGCAGCTTATTTCAGTGGTGGACAAAGTACACCAAGCATGTAGTTGAGTTAAGGTAGAGATACCCAGGTAAAATATTCCTCCAGTAAAAGTATTAAACTATTTACCTTTAAATGTGCTTAAGTATGGAGAGTAACAGTAGCATGATTTATTAAAATTCCCAATATATAATTTCTATATTGAATTCAGGAACAATAGGTTTTATCTCTTTACTAATTCTTTGATGTGTGATTGTCAGTCAGTGTTTGCATCAAGCCCACCCTGCTTTCCTTCAGGTGGTCCTTGATGTAGTCCAGGCCTGAAATGGACATTTCCATGGATGTCAAGAATCCGTGAATAAGCTTGTTTTGTTTTGACACGTTATGTTTTTACACACACATGAGCCAAAAGGAAGGAATACGTCATACAATGTAGTGAAGTTTAAGTAAAAAGGTGTCCACAATAGAAATACTTAACTAAAGATGCTCTAAAGTTACTTAAGTACAGTAACCAATTCCTTTTACTTCGTTCCTGTCCACCACAGCTTCTTTTAGCCATACATCCGTAAGGCTTGTCCAACCTAGGAACAGTTTCACAAAGAAAGGCACTTGTGGGTAGAGCATGGTCTGTTCTAATAAGTGTACTCGGTACATAGCCAAGTGTGGATTTTATATTGTCCTGAAGCTAAAGCTGTACCTCGGTGTTATTTTATTTTCTTATTATACGCATACTGACACACTCTCACTTGTTTAATATGCCCTGATGGGTTAGCTTTGGTGAATTCCTTCACACGCTAAATGAGTCCAATCTATCCCCAGTAATTAAATATGGAGCAGAATGACTATGGTGCACAGCTGAATAAATTAAGTTAAAGTAAAACTGCAATTCATAAAGGGACCTGTCTAGACTGCCTCAGTCATATTGACATGTATGAGCCCGAACTGCAAATGAAATTAAATGTTTAGATGTGTCACTGAAGCCCACGTAAACACACAGATACTTCACATATACCACACACAAACACACATGCAAATTACTCACAGATGGCTTTTCCTACCTCATGCACTTCACTGAAAATTACACGTATAATTTGATTTTATGAATATACATGCAGCGCAGTCCGTACATAATTAGACACTGACACAGGTTTGTTGTTTAGGCTCTGCGTTCCAATAAAACAATAATACAATAAAAGCAGAATGTCGCTTTACATCGAGGACATGTATGGCCATATTGGGTGCACGTCATATGAATTACTACATGTTATTACACAGTTCTTCATTCAGGAGACTTTAGATAATGACAATCAGGTATTCACTGGTTTTTGTGTGTGATCTGAAGTAAGTGGAAGTACAAAGAAGCCAGTAAAGCAGGAAATCATAAGGCCAACATATTGGAGTGGATCACAGACATACACAAACTGTTATGGTAACAACTGAATGAAGAAAGCGGAATTAAAGTGTGTAATATGTTTATTAACACAATCCCAGAGTTACAGTCCAAATGAGAGGTCAAGACATGTATATATGCCATAGATCACAATCATATATAAGCACATAAATATACAAGACTTTACAACAATACAGATAGGGCTAAATTTCTCTTAGCAATCGTCTAACCACCAAACACGACACATGTGAAGGTAATGATGCAGAGACAGATTCTTGGCAGACCCAGAACTTTCCAACAGGAGGGGGACAATTTACAGTGGTAAAACCATCTGTGTAGTAAATTGTTAACACCAAAATGTATTGCAGAGCCCAAAAGTACATAGTAGATAATGTATGGTGTAGACCATTAAATAATAAAATGGAAAAAAATGAAAATTACAAACCACTAGCAGGCTGAAATAAACAGAAAGGTCCGGCTACAGATGTACTTAGAAAGCCCGCAGGGCTTTAGGACAAAGTCCTATAGACGGATAAAAAGAAAAGTCTGAGTGGTGGAAAGAAGAAAGTATGGAGAAGAAATAGAACTGTTCATGATGCAAAGCACACCACCTCATTTATCAAACATGTTGGCATAGGCCCGTATGGCTTCCGGTGACTGCACAGATCCGAGCAAACCCCTCAAAAGCTTTGCAATGCAGCAGGACAATGGCTCAAGACAAATTTCCATATAAGGGATGGCCAAGTCAGACACTCGACGGCTCAGTCACTGAGCATAACTTGAAGGCACTGTGTAAAAAAGATACAAATCTAATACGGCTGACCCAGTGTCATGGTTCTGTATGTAGTGTTAATGTTATAGACTGCCAAAATGTGAACAATGCTGACTTTCTGCATTTTTAATCTCCGTCATTGTTTAAGAGTCAGTGCGTTGGAGGAGTACAGTGCCAAAACAAGTGTCAGCGCCTGATTATTGATAGGCTGCACTCCATGCGCATGCATCAAAGCAATTTCCATACATTATTATAAGTGCACTCGGTAGATGAAATCTGTCATCTGTGTGCTTGTGTCGTTCACTGTACTGTGTATACACAAAAATGCTCACTTAGCCCGTCTCCCACTTTCATCAGATTGGCTTGCATATATTCCAGCTTTTTTTTTTTCTCCCTGTTTGTCACTCCAACTTTTACAGTTTAATCTGGAATGCTGGAAAAACTCCCTGTGTTGGTGACCAGGTCTCTAAATTTGGTGACAGAAACCAAATTTCCCTTTACGTGTATGAAGTGCATGAGTCTGATATAAACATTGCTAAAGTTTCAACATTTACCATATACCTCCCTGTCCATTCAGTTCATGTATAAAACCTAAGCTGCAAAAACAGCCTGTTTTAATGTCAACGTTTTTGTGACGTCATAGTGATGAGGCTTTATACAGAACTGCCAATCAAAACAGAGCTCGTGTATCTTAGATCTGTTTTAAAGGCGCAGTAGCAAGTTTTTGTGATGGAGTGTGTGAGGCTCAATACAGAGCAGTCAATCAGGACAGAGCTCTCATGTGACTTATATTGGTCTTAAAGGCACAGTAACAAAAACAGCCTCCCTCTAAGTCAGGCATTTCTCCACAAATCAGTTCATGTGTGCACAAAGTGTGTAAAACAGTCATTTTGGCCTGGGTTAGGTTTGAATTCAAAAGCTGTTGCTAGGTGGGCTCGGGTTGCAGTGGAATGATCTTGGGATACAATAAAAGCCTAGGCCTAGTTAAGTCTAATAAGTCTAAGTCTCATTGTAAATCATACAGTGTTAATGTGTAAATAGGAAACAGTTTCTGAGAATATAGTTTAAGTTGGGTTGACAAACTAAACATACATCACTTCTTTTGCAGGAAAGATTAAAGGAAAATATACTTAAAGAAATAGAAAAATATATAAAAAGAGAGAAGTGTTTTCATCATTCCTGCTAGCTCTTGTTTCAACATTCCAATAAAAAAAAAAAGGAATGAAATCTGGAATGTTTATGAACATTCCTTTATTATGTTCTCCTAAATCACAAGCATGTTCTTCAGGTATAGGCAGAATACCTGGGCAAAGTTTAGTGGTTCCAGCTCAAAAACTTCCATAAAAGTCCCAACAACCACAAAATGATACATCACAATAACCAGGTGTCATCCTCTTATCTACATGGTGACATTAGTGGTGTGTACTGACTTGTACACTGATCAGACTGAAGCTGCCAGTTTGTATGGCACATCCCAGACAGCACCCTGCATTCAGACAGTAGATATTCTCATTAACGACATGTCGGGCAAAGGAACAGGTGCCTCTGCTGTCATCCTATTTTGCACCGTCTTTGAAGTGACTGTAAACGCATAGGCCTACATGTCGCATATATTTACTCTGGCACTCGTCTAGTGCATTATGATTCAATACAATATGTACACTGACACGGGCACACTGCATGGCACAGTGGGTGATAAAAGATGGATGAGCACATGGCAGCATTGTGGTCAGTCAGCTACTATAAGTGGTCGCCCTGAGAGCTGCTGTGTTGCTGTGCTGGACAGCAGTTCTTTTGCTGACTCTATGACAGAAACTCAGTTGCATCAGAATGTTTGTTTTCTCATGGTTCATTATAAGCCTCACTAGAAGACACTGTTTCAGTGTAATTTGTTTGCTCCAGTTACAACAGCTAGAAAGCGAAATAGAAAGAATACAGACACTGAATACCACAAAGTGGTGGACACCTTCCATTCTCTCATTTTCTCAGCAATGCTTGATTTCCATAGCTACTTTTCAGTGAAGTAATCTAATACACCTGCAAAAGTTTTGCTGAAATAGAGCAGTTATTACTAATACCTTTCTGTACCAGAGGTTTAATTGAGGTGTATTCGGGGCTTAATCGAGCACCTCTCAGTACGGATCCAGCACTTATTTTAATGGGTCTGACACCTTGTTCACATATTAAATACATTCATGCAGTGATCTGTGTCATCCCATCGATGTTCCCACTAAGTATCCTAGGTCCCACGAGAGCAGACATAAACAAAGCACATTTTAGATCAGGAACAAGGGCCACTCTGCTTGTGAACCGCACCACTGCTGCTTTCAAAGCACTCCTGTGTTATTAATGTGCCATTTTATACCTGCCATGCATTGCAAAGATGAAGTCCAGTTATTAGGTTTCTCGCAAATGATGACCTGAGCAATACAGAATGCACAAACCTTCTCAAAGCTTTGAGTCTATTTTACTGCTTGCCACTAGCTACATGACAATAGAGGCATGTAAAGCCCTCTCATTTATCCCTTAATACAAATATGAAATAAAGCATATATGGCTTTTTATATGATATGATTTCATATGTTTAATGCGTTATTTGATTACAGAAAATATTTGGTAGGACAAACACTCCCTCTACATGAGTCCTGGCATGGAAAAGTTTTGGAGCCCAGATTTGATTACAAATTAAGCCATGAGTGTCCCCAAAATTGTCTTAGATTATTTTAGATAATTGTGGGTTTCTCTTTTATTTGAAAATCCCAGCCATGTAGTATTGGATCATTTTTGCCAGCCTTTAAAATATGCCATGACAGCAGTGATTTTAAAAGTGAGGGTAAAGTTTTTTAGAAATGACTGTCATTACTGACTGATCGACAGTTGTTCAGATTTCAAATAGATTTTATTGATGTATTTATTGAATTCCAGAAGAAGCAGGAATTTAGTCAATACTATGTTGCTGCACGGAAATAATGGCATTTTGTTCAGTTTACTGCATTTGTAACTTGCTACCAATAGATTTCATTCTAATCCACATGGATTTAATTCCAAGTTTCCACATTTTATGTGTAACAGCATACGCAGACGCAGTCATATGCAAAAGGCTGACCGAGAGGGGTGTGTTCTCAGTAAAGAAGATTTGTTGTTGTGAAGAGTTGTTTAATTTGGAACAACAAGAAAACGTCATTTGAACATGCCATGGGTGTTTAAACTTTTGCATATGACTGTATGCACATCAAATAAATTTCATTGGCCTAGATTTCCTTTATTTGTGCATACCTAATCAAAACAACATTGTTTTTCTTTACAAGCCACACATTGCTTTACTAATAACCTTCCTCTTTAATTTGTTTTGTTTACTTGTGTATGTGACACATGGCAACATAAAGGCGTTCTTGTGTCATGGTATGACTGAAACATGTTTTCAGTCTCTGAAGACTACTGAAACTTTCTTTCAGGATCACCTGAGGACACAGGAACAACCAGAAGCAATTTGACTATTGCTTCCGCCTGATTAAACAGGGCACTTACTTCAGCACACGTTTCTTGAAGAGTTCTTGCTGCTTCACTGCTGGACTGTATATTATACTCCGATCTGAATATTGCTATTTGTATTTCCAAGAATGCTTTCTCCATTTCTGGGAACATATGCACTGCGAAACCACCACAAATGTTAACCCATAAGAGCCCAGACCCGTTTCCCGTTAAGGGAAAATAATGAAGGGTCAGTTATAAGATCATAAAAGATCAGTGTAATTGTAACAAAGAGGTCACATGATGTCTTCTGTAAGTATTATGGAGTCATAATACTGGTAGCATACGTCACAACAACAACGATTTCGAAACTGGTATTCCATCATGGTGTTCTAGAAATGGCATCAGAATGGATATATGTAATATAGAATATGGATATATGTAATATAGAATATTGGTATATGTAATATAGAATAGGGGTATATGTTATATAGAATATGGATATGTGTAATATAGAATATTGGTGTATGTAATATAGATTATGGGTATATGTAATATAGAATATGGGTATATGTAATATAGATTATGGGTATATGTAATATAGAATATGGGTATATGTAATATAGAATATGGGTATATGTAATATAGAATATGGGTGTATGTTCTGTGGTACAGTTCTGTGCGGAGTTTGGAGTGGGTGTTCCCCAGGTGCTCTGGTTTCCTTCAGCAGTCCAAAGACATGCAGTTAGGTCAATTGGAGATGCCAATCTCCGCCCCTAGATGTAAATGTGTATGACTGTGTGTCTGCCCTGTAATGGACTGGCAACCTATCCGGGGTGTTTCCTGCCTTCCGCACAATGAGTGCTGGGGTTGGCTCCAGCACCCACTGTGACCCATACGGATAAGTGGCGTAAAAGGTAAAGTGTGTTGACATCATTATCTAAACTGCAGTTAGCCACCTGTAGAAACATGCAACCGTTGATGGACTGGCCATGCTGAGTAGAAAATGTGGAGCACCACGGTAGCATCGCTAAGCAAGAGAGACCTAAACTTCTGAATAGTAGTTGCCGTATGTATAGTATAGTTGCATCAGTGTTGGTTATGCGTTGCAGTGCCTGGGCTTGTGGAGGCTTGTGTGGGAGTCAGTATCTACTGTCATTGTGGGATGTGTGGCTGTTATTATACCTATCTGCTATCTCATTGTGCAGTTAGCACTGACTGGAGGGGTCTTTCCTGCTGCTATGGCTTAAAATACGAGCTGTTCCCAGATGAGAAACATGACTTCTTCTTTTGGCGTCCAGTACGAACACATCCTGTACTATGGGAGCTATAGTAAACAAACATAATGTTGTTGTCCAATGAAAAACAAGTAATTCCAAAATGGTAACTTTACAGAAAAGCCCAAAATTGTCCAATATTTTCAAAGAAAGTTAATGTGAAGTATTTTTCCAAGCAATGCTGGAGCATTTCTGTAGATCTTCATGAGACTTTCACTTAATGGAAAGGACATCTAACATGCTCTAATGCTGTAGAGAAGTCAAAAGAAGAAACATGGAGATATATGTTTTTCTCTGGAAGGCAACATAATGGTAATCCAGTATCCAATAGTCCAATTCGACTTTTTTGAATTTTTTAACACTTTCAGTGACATTCGGTGATGGTCCAAAATCAGAAATCTGGCTGAACAATTATGTTGAATTATGTTGGGGCAGTTGTGGACTGGAGCTTAGGGAACCAACCTTGTGACCGGAGGGTCGCTGGTTTGATTACCTGAACTGACTGTAACAACTGAAGTGTCCTTGAGCAAGGCTCCTAAAACCCAACAGCCACCAAGTGTACTCACTGCCCCCTAGTGTGTGTATTCACTAGAGTATGTGGATGTTTCACTTCACAGATGGGTTAAATGTGAAGACATATTCCACATGTCTAAGCACTAAAAATGAATTAAAAACTCACCTATAATTCACCTTAACCTAAAATAAACGTCAGTGTATCTACTAGCTGTGTACTGATATAATAACAAGCTACTGCAAGGAGGTGTTCTTCCTAGATTTAGTGGTACATTCTATATGACTTTTACATAAGACCACAGTTATATTGAATATGTAGCTGCCATTTTTGTCAAGCCAAATCTGCAAGCCAGCTCAAACCCCCACTGTCTTTAGTCTGGTTTGTCCCATGCTGCCTAAATTTGATCTGCTGTTCATTCAGTTATAAATACCTTTTTAAATGCTATTCATCTCACTGTTTTCTTTTCTCAGTGATCTGTGGTTCAGGAATTTATGAAGCAGAACCAGACAGAATCACTTAACCGTGAGAGTGTATGGGTCATGTCCCCCTTGTCCTCCAAGTCTGCTATGCCTTTGCTTCTAAATGATATTCATTTATTCCTTCCATTTGTTGTGATCCTTCAGTATTTTCAACTCTTGTACTTCTAACTTTCAAATCTAACTTTTGAATTTATAATTATCATTTGCTTCCAGAGCTCTGGTATTCAGTTTGTGGCTTTTCTGGATTTTTTTTTTTCTGCCCGTCACCAACAGAGAGAGTTTGGCTTGCCATGAGAGACCTGTTGGGCGGACACATTGAGCATGAATATCCCACGGTGGGGTGTTTGATCTTTGTCCAAATAGATAATTAGCTGCAATAACCCATCACTTCCCCCCCACCGATGTCCTCCATCTTTGTGTCCTCACACACACACATGAACACACCTCTGTCTTTCACTCTAGACCTTTTCACACATCTCGTCTGACCTGGAAATAAGCTCAAATCTATATCCTGGTGAATGTGACACATTTTCCAAAACAGTCTTTCTTTAGGGGTCTTGCTTTGACCTGGTGCATTGTACCTGTGGTACAACAGCTGCTCAGAAAGCCATCATGGACTTTTTAACCCCTCAGATAAGAGTGAGTGAAAAAATACAGTATAATATCATGATACTTTATTATGATATATCATACTACGTTTTGCAGACAATTTGGAAAGGACTAAAGGCACCATGCCACATGACATCTGATGTAAAACAAGCTTGTGTTTCCTGTTTTGTACTGTTTGGTATTATATATTCAATGATATACCCCACTCAGTAATTGGTGTTGTGTTACATTAACAACACCTGTACATATCATGGTGGTACCCAAACATCAATGGTTTGCAAGTTAGCCACAGCCCTACAACAGCCATGCAATATTGAGCAGTATTACTATTCAGGGTTGGAGGTTGTGGGGTTGTAGGTGTATTAGGCAGGTTGTATTTTCAATACACACAGAAAAAAACAGTGAATACAACATGAACCTGCTTTCATGATTTTTTTTTATCTAGCTAATGTTGTTCTTGCTTTGGTTTGGTAGTTTGTGCTTTAGATTTAGTAGTTTAGCTCACAGTACTTTGTACTGTGTGAAAGCACTTTGTGAAAAAAAACCCATCTTTTTACACAGAAGACCATGATTTCTGCTACAAGTAGTGGTCTTTTACTGACACCAGCAGAATAGACATACACCCACCAGCCATTTAATTAGGGACACCTCCTTATCTACAATCATTGTTCGTTTTATCAGCTCCACTTAACATACAGTAAATGTGTACTTAGTAATTCTACAATTACAGGCTGTTATCCCATCTTGTGTTACTATGTGTTGCACTGGTACAAGGAGATCAGACACAGCAGGAGGGTTTAAACACTGTGTCCACTCACTGACCACTCTATTAGACACTCCTACCTTGCAGCTCCAACTTGTAGATGTAAAGTCAGAGGCAGTTGTTGGTCATCCTATAGTCTTTCATCAGGGATGCTGCCCACAAGACGCTGTTGGCTGGATAGTTTTGGTTGGTGGACTGTTCTCAGCAGCACTGCTGTGTCTGATCCACTCACACTAGCACACCACACCCCAACACACCACCACCACGTCAGTGTCACTGCAGTGCTAAGAATGATCCAGCACCCACATAAAACCTGCTCTGTGTTGGTCCAGTGGGGATCCAACAACTGAAGAACAGAGTGAAGGGATCAGTGAGGAGTGAAAGAAAGAACATGTACGCGCATCTTAACAAACTACAGCATTAGCTATATCCCTGCCTAGGCAGCACAGCACATGGTGGATGGTGCAATATAACTGCGACTGTTACTGTAGCGGTGCATCTTTATTTTGCTGTTTTAATAAAGGGCTTAATCACAGCATGTAAGTCTTTTAACCCTCTGATTATGTTTTCAAGGGAGGCTGCATGTGCTGGGTGTGTTGCATAGCTTTATCAGTCAGGGAGGACTGGTGGTAAGAAAAAAAGAAGATTTAGATAAAGGATATAGATGCTTACCAGAGATGATTCAGGACAGCGAATACCATGTGAAAAGGAAACAGAAACCAATTATAAGACAAAGATAATAACTTCGGTGACAGCTGCAGACAACCATCAGTTGGCTCAAGCCTTCAAGATACTATCAGTGTCTACATATCACTTCTTATATTTACATTTACATGTTAATGTCTTTGATCTTCCCATCATATGCTTCCATAAGTGCAAATGCAGGGTGGAAATCTCGATATACCACTGTTTGTTTATTATCATGTACGGTTAAATTAACTACAAACACATTTCACTAGTCTGTCGTGGGGTTTTTAAGGGTTTCTTGTCTCCCTTGTTATGGCCCTGACCACTACACTACAAAGCAGTGTAGATTATTTTACATGTTGTGTAGATTTGTCAGTCTTCCAAACCATTAAATGTGTCTGATCTGTGCAACACAAGAGAGATTTAACTATGCTGATTGCAAAGCGTGCTGTACAGTGGGATACACAATACACGTATGCTGAATGTATGAGAACAGACATGGTTGAACAACACTGACCCAATTGCTACTGTGAACAAATGAAGCCACAAATGCGCGAGTGTGGCCTCTCTGTAGTCTCTCTGTTTATCTGCACATGTACACACTCTGGGAGAGCAAGCTCACCCACTGCCTTCTGATCATTTTCCACATTTATGCACTTCACTTTGTTTGTTTGTGAGTCTCTGTGTGTGTGTGTGTGTGTGTGTGTAAGATGATGATGGCGGCGGCATTGCTCTGGATCCCATGGTGAGAGCATCATTGAGGCTGCTGCTAATTTTAGCTCTATTTTCCTCCCCAGGTTATCAATATCATTCATATCACAGATGGAGATACACAGCATCATCGGCATGCTGCCACATCCCCGTTTTAAATTAGTCCTTCATTAAATAAAGGCCTCATTACCTATGGACGCACGTTTCAAGCAGAAACCCAGTGCACTGAAACAGCATTAGCAGTAGCAGACACACTGTTCACACACTGCTAATTATCTGGACAGATACAGACCTGGAGATGTTAGTGACTTTATTTTCCTAAATCTTTACAATAAGGCTGAATGATGTGGACGAAACACTAGGAATGCCATTTACTGTGAGAGCACCAATAAACATCAAGTTCTCTGTACACTATACCTGCATAAGCTTAATAGAATCATAGAACCTCATTTAGTAAATTTATCATGTTTATATCTATGTCTATATGTTAACCAACTCATCCCAGCTGAAAGGGAGGAGGAAAGAAAAGGTCAGACTTGTAATGTTGGCTGAATAAGAGATGATGGCTGTTTGTTTCTCTTTACACAGAATGCTTTTTTCTGTGTACATTTCAAGCCATCATTTTCTGGGGTCTCAGAGTTTATTTAAAGCAGAGGAGAACACTGAGTGAGGCACTGTGGTGCTCAGAGAACTAGAGCATTGCTTGGAGTTACTATGCGCCCGTCTGTGTTGTTGCTGAAATCAGTGGCGGTGTACACAACTTTGATTATGAAACACAGTGATTATGAATTTTCATAGAACTTCAAATAATATGTTACCAGAGCAGTAATCTGCATTTCACAGCCTGTTTTCCAATTGCTTAAAGATTTCTTACTTGTTAAACTTTGAATCACTTTTTACATGTTGTCTCTGAAAATGCTGTTCTGCGTCACATGACAGAATTGGCAAAGGCAAACCAAAGGCAGTGTGAAGTCGTGTAAACAAAGCCATGGTAATAACAATGTTGATATATCAGTGGCTTTTCTGCCTGTGTTCAGTATCATAAATGTGTTTGAACATGAATATGTTTAAAGGGAACTTGTTATGCTAATTTTCAGTGTTCAGAACTTTAATTTTGGGGTCTGGTAGTATAGATTTACACATGTGAGTTTTTCCCCAGAACACATGTGTCTTCTTATACTGTACAACATCTGTATTCACCCTCTGTTCATTTCTGTGTCCTTAAATCCCGCCTACCTATTGAGCCTGATATGCTCTGATATGCTCTGGTCATCTCATTTTCTTTTTTTTGATTGGTGAACTACCAGAGCGGCAATTTAATACAAGTTCTACCCCTACAGTACTGTGGCTATGCGGTACAAGACTTTGTCTGATGCTGAAAGTCAGGTAGAACGAACGCTTGCACTGGCAGCACTTTATATGGCTGCACCTTTACAAGTAAGGAAATATCCCCTTGGTTGTCCGTCTACCACCAACATGTAAATGCAGCATTGAAGTGTGTTGCTGTGCCAACGCCTGGGCAACATCCAGTAATCATAATTCCACAACAGTGCAACAGTATAGTGAGTGTTTCTGATAAAATGGACAGTGGTTGCAGGTGTTTCTAATAAACTGGCAGCTAAATATAATTGTGATGCAGATTTGGGGAGATGTTTGGGATCGACACACCACTCAGTCCCTCCTGTGCTGGTAAAGAGGAGGAAGAGGAGGAGGAAAAGAGAATGGAGAGCTGAGTGGGTGAGAGAGCGAGAGAGAGATGGCTGGGGGTGAGAGGGAAGCTGCTGAGAGCTATTTTGGTTTGATGGAGGAATCAGGATGAGTGGGTGGGCCTCTGTGTGTGTGTATGTGTGTGTGTCACTGACAAAAACCTGCTCTCATGGGACCTGTTTTACAGAGAGAGAAGGAAAGAGATGCACATGGCATGAAGCAGAGACAGGAGAGGTCAGCACTACTGAGAGTGAGAGACAGAAAGTGAGAAACAGAAGGGGCAGGGAGAAAAAGAAGGTGTTAAAATGAACAAGACTTTGAAAGTTGAAACAAGAGATAGCATGAGGTGCCACAGGGCCTTACAGACACACTCCTACCTGCGCACACAGGAACTTATCTAATCTAAAACTTTTCTTCCTCTTCCAGTCTACTTATTGCCTTACTCACAGATCTCTGACTCAGGGGTGTTTTATTTAAATGGCACAGACATATGCTAATTCTTTTTTTTTCATTCACTTTGGCTTCTTTCCCTGGCAAAAGCCTACCAAAATGGAGAATAGCCAGAGGATCAGTCTAGCCATGGGGAAAAAAAGAGGTTTGTGGATTTTATTTGCTTTTGAGCCAAAAGACAAGGCTAATTTTAAACAAACCCTTCTTTAAAGGCTTCAGGCCTAGGAACTTCAGGCGATGTGCACAAGCACTACCCCGCCAACCACTTATTACCCAGTGCCAAATGCAAACATGTAGAACTGTTTTATGGGGTAAATAACAAACGGAACAGTACATAGAACAATGTCTAAAGTGACGACCCATTTATAACACCGTTGTAAAGCATCATTCCTAAGTAATGTGACTTGGCCTAATAAAGAAAACACTATGGTCAGAATGCCACATCACTCTCAAACTGTGATATGACAGTAAAATGATGTGACATAGGCATCTGCCCTAAACATTCCATTACTTGAGAAAGATTTATAACAGTGTTATAAACAGTGTTTTAAACAGGAAAATGTGTTGAATATCATCTTTTAATCAGTACACCAGGGTTACTTTTCGTTATGCTATTTAATGTTATTCAGTGCTTATGAATGTCCTGTGTAGTCCCTGTGAATGTTCTACGTATTTAAGGTGTAATAGCTTGTCATTTGGAGCGTTTTTTAAATTCTTGTTAATTGAACTGCTCTTCACTGAGTCTTATAACACTCACTCAAAAATTTTAATCATACACTGACTCTGGGAAACTCACTGAAATATGAAATGAATACATGCTTGAGAATCTCCAGTGCAACATACTAGATATAAACAACCTATCATTATTGATTCTGTCTGTGTGCACTTGATATACTCTGTTTGATTTCAGATGCTAGGTTTCAAGAGGTGGCTAAGCTATTAGGAGCGTTCCCTCTGATAAATATTTTGGCATCATTGCTCTACCCTGTTAACGATGTGAGATTGCCGTGCTAAATTCAGAAGCTTGACTTTGTTGAAATATACATATGTGTGACATTCTTCACTTTATGTGAGCTCTTTTAATGAAAATTAAAGAAGAGTATTAGTTGTGAGAACTGATACACTCTCAGTTATCACTGTCAAGCACTAACTGTCACTGGGGTGGTGCTCCTCTTGTCGCTGGGCTGGTACCATTAAGAGTATGTTTTCAGAGCTTTCGTATTCTCAAGGATACATTTAGAGCGCCTATAGTTAGGCAACATACTCGTACCACAATCCACCGCAGTTTTTTTCTCAGATGTTTTGACTGCACACACCCAGTTTTGTCTCCAGGCTTTTTATTTTATTGTTTTGTTTTAATACATTAGGATAGGAAAAGGTACGAATGTGCACTTTTCCCCTGAGAAGAGAAAAACAACTTCATGGTAAACAAATAGACCTTAAAGCCACTGTTTTACTTGGAGGGTACATTTACATTGTCTGTACCTTGATGATCAAGAAATGTACCTGCGCAGTACATTTCTCTCTGACAGTGTAAGGTAACTGTTGTTAAACGTGTCTGAATTCATCCATATAAAATATTTAATGAAATTGTAAATCAAATAAAGTTCATATATATTCATCTTGTAGTGGAATAAATACAGCCAAAAGCATTCTAGATTTTTTGGTATGGTGATTAAAAGGGCATTATTTAAGACACTGGGGGGCTAAGGAATTGAAAGACTAAAATAACGGTTCCTGCATGTCACACGTGGAGCTGAAAGTCAGAGGATTTTTATTTTACAGTTTGGTAGCTAAACACAACAGCAAAGGACAGGCACTCATCAAAACAGTGTAAGGCCAGGTCATAGACTGAGAGACAAGCAGAGGTTAAAAACCAGGAAATCAAACAAGCCAGAAATAAGAACCAGAGGGGGAGTCCGAGAATAGTCAAGAACACAGGAAGGAGAGTCGAAACCAGCGAAAATACAATAAGGCAGACAAAACCATGGGAGAATTAAGAGAGTGAAAGTCGAAGACAAAGGGAGGTCTAAAACAGAAACAGCAATGAGAAAGGCAAGGGAGGAATGCTCAGAATTGCAAACTAGGTTTGGCAAAACTTCGCAAAGAGTGTATGTGTGCGTGTGGGGTTTATAAACGGGATGTGTCAGGTGAAACAAATCGGTACTTGGGCGAGCTAGAGCGTGAATGATTGGTTGAATGGGGACATGTGAGTGTGACGTCATCTGATTGCACGCTGGGAGTCTGTGCTTTCTTCAGCCTGTTTAGTTTCTGTAACCACTCTGTTTCCTTCAGTGATAAAAGGTGGGCAGTCATCCATCCTACTCATACAAACATGCATGCGGTGCCAGTCTGAAGTTTGTAGACAGTGTTTTCAGTACTGTGTGAAGTTCCCTTTGGTGTGATTTTAGGAGACTACAGTGGAAGAAAATCAGTCCAATCAAAAGTCCAATGTCAGGTTTGTAGCATAGGGTTATCGTTCTACAGGCAGACTGGATACAATTATTAATATTCACTTATGTGTCATCATATCATTAATAATAACTAGTGAAGTGCATTTACTAAAGGATACACAGAATAGCTGTGCAGCTTAAGTGGTTCTGAATTCCTACTAGGCCTTTGCTAAGTTGCAGTTGCTATGAGAGCGACGAGGGCTGAATAAACAACACATAGAGGACTGTGGGCCAGTATGGCTTTGAGTTTGGGAATTTCCCAAGTATGTTAAAGGACAATAAGGTTTGGGTAGAGCGGATGGGTGAATGGATTTCTTTAGGAGTGATAGACAACAGATAAGTGCAGGTCAAATCAACATTGAATACATGCTTGGGGGTCTGCCCTGAGATGGTGTCTCTCAGTCAAGCAGAAGTAAAGTAGATGGGTGTGCACTGTTCCATCCCATCCATTCTTAAAAATCCAGAGAAAAATCTGTTGCTATGCAGAAACCGTGCTTCTGATCAAAAACCTGTACACTAGCACACTATTCCCAACCGAACATTTTGGGGTTGGAATGGTGTTGATAGCTCAAAAACTGCAGAGACAAGTTTGCGGGCAAAAATGTGTACCAATAAGAAGAAGGAGAAGAAAAAGAAAAATGCAAATAATAATAATAATAATAAGAAGAAGAAGAAGAAGAAGAAGAAGAGGATAAAGAAGATGAAAAAGATAAATAATATGAATAATAAAAATAAGAAGGAGAAGATGAAGAAGAAGGAAAAAGAGAAAAAGTAGAAGGCAAATAAAAATATAAGGAAGAAAAGAAGAAGATGAAGAGGAAAATGAAGTAGAAGAAGAAGAAAAAGGAAGAATAAGAAGATGAAGTAGAGAAAGAGAAAGAAGAAAAAAAGGAAGAAGAAAATGGAAGAATAAGAAGATGACGAAAAAAGGTAAAAGAAGATGAAGTAGAAGAAGAGGAAGAAGGAAAAAAGGAAAAAGATGAATAATACAAATAATAAAAATAAGATGGAGAAGAGGAAAAAGAAGGAGAAAAAGAAAAACGCAAATAATTAAAATAATAATAATAAGATGAGGTAGAAGAAGAAGAAGAAAAAGAGGAAGAATAAGATCAAGAAAAAGAGGAAAAAAGAAGAGGAAGAAGAATTGCAGGACAATGTTCACCCCTAATAGGAAAGTACAGTGCTAATGATGTTTGTTAGTAAGTCTCGTTTGTTTTTCAGAAGAACTTCTGAGGACAAAACGAACTGGTTCAGCTTCCCTCTCAGGACCTAGAGATGTCAGGATGTAACTCGGAGCTCATATTTATGACTGATGTTCATGTATTCAGATTCTCCGTAATAGAAACATGTAAATATTATAAATATAAGCTTCTAGTCTCCTGGTAAAGGGAACCTCCCAGAGGGACTTCCTTTTCATTAAAGACAGCACGTCTGCTTACTGATGTATGCTTAAGAGAATCCTCTCTCTCGGTAGCTTTGGGAATAAAGACATTCCTCGTGTCGGAAAGAGTAATGATATTTAATCTTGTTAGCCAGTGTGAGAACCTGGGGAGAAAAGTCACTGATGAGCTTTATTCTTATCCTCTCTTTAATGCCAGTCTCTCTTGAACGTGGCTTTAATAAACTCTGCTGATTCTCTATGGCAACAGGAGCTATCCATTATTAACTCCAACCTACTGGATGCTTCTCTGAATTAATTCCAACCCACCCATAAAGTATATCAATATATGAAAATGAAACTCCAGCTCCAGTTACTGCTCTCTATGAAAGACTAACCTTAAACAGCCACTGTTCTGGGTGCATTTGAAATGAAGCAAATACCTCACTTCGTGTGTCCTTCGTGATGCGTTTCCTTTCTGCTATGTCTTGTACCAACAAACCCAGCCAATTTTCATGCTTAAGGAACAAAGAAAATCTAAAAGAAGAAAATGATAATTATTTTCTATGATGCTTCTAGGGGTTCTCAACATCCGTGGTAACCTTAAAAGCATGGCTGGTGAGTGTCAGATGCATTATTGCTCATTTTGGGCAGTGCAGCTTCATGTTTACTCTCAGTGTTGTTACCTACCCTGTCTAAAGACCAAAGCCAGAGGCTTAATTTAGAATTCTCATTTCTTGGCAGTGCAATATCAATTAATAAAGCCAAGCCTGTGATGCATCGCTGCGTAGGACTCATTAGGCCCAAAACAAACATGTATTATAGATTCTCCCCATTCTAGGAAAGAGCAGTGTTTATCATTTTATGAGCGTTATCACTCGTTGTGGCAGGGAGCTCACCAAGAGGAGTCTCGAACTTTGTGGGATGTTTTGAGTTTGTCACTAAAAGTTTAGTTTCAGTGATTGTGTATTTAACTCTAAGAAGTTTAGAGATGCTGCTTCTGTTTTTATATGCTATTCAAATTACAATTAAACACATAGAATGAAGAGCTGGAGTGTTACCCAATACATATACACATAGAATGAAGAGCTGGAGTGTTACCCAATACATATACACATAGAATGAAGAGCTGGAGTGTTACCCAATACATAGACTACTTCTAGCCTGCTCTTCCAAATCAGAAATGACAAAACGTGGCAGAAATGTACAGTAAGCCTCATACCATAACCATCTAAACAATAATCTCCTCCTTCTGCTTGTAGATGCCACAGCACCACTATTTCTTTTCTGATATCAATATTTAATATGACATATCCTCATTGGACTTATGTACAGGAATCCAGTGTCAATTAAAGCTGTTTTGTCTGAATGTGTGGTTGGCTTCAGACATCATTTCTTAAATATGTATCAAGTTCAAATTGGGTTCAAATTTTACATTTTCACAGCTCACCTCCCATTTTACAGTTGCAACCAACCAACCAACCAACCAAAGTCTGTCTCCTTTGCCCCTTTCTTTCTTCTTCTTCTGTACTTTCATTACATTGCTTTTCATCTGGCATGCTGGAGTCACACACACTGTTGGACCCACTCAAGACTTTTTGAGCCAGTTTTTTTGGCCAACAAGTGCTTTTAAATAATGCAGACTTCTATACAGTATCTGGTTTATCTTGTATATCTCCCTGTGTGTTTGTATATTAGATTAGGGTTTAAAATGTGTAGACTAATTGCCATATAAGCACCACACAATGCCAGAACAGTGTAGTATAAAAAGTTCAGGTCGGTGTTTTCAAACATAAAACTTGATGTGGCTTGTGTTGGGTTCAGACAAATGTTTTTTTGGCTCGAGTTGGATTCAGAGTCAAAATTTGATGATGTGTTTCAGGTTCGGATAGACAGGCAAGAAGTTTGTGGGCTGTATTTCAGGCCGAATGAAGATTTAATGTTGATTACAAGTTTAGTCTTTTATTAATACAGGCCAAACATGCAACTAATCTATCTATCTAAGGGCAACTCTGAAGTATCTAATAAAGTGTTTGAGATGTTTGGATATTTTTGGGAAATCCACATGGTCTCCTTTTATGCAAGCCCGCCTGAGGCCTCTCAGTAAATCAAGTGAACATGGTGCTACCTGGCCTGAATTGGAGATTCTACAACAATCTCTTCGTACCTCACTGATTTCTCCCCTGAGGAACATTAGACAGCAAATATGATTACGCTACTATTCCTGGAGCTTGAATGAATGAATGAGCTTCCTAAAAGAGCACTCGAATCATGTTTCTACTCAACCCAGTTGTATAGGTAGAGTAATTGAGGTTGCTGGCTGGCTACTTAAAAGGTTGAAGCTGCTCCATCCGCTCTGTAAGGATGCCACTTAACTGTTATCAGGTATTACATGCCAGTGTGAGATAGTTTCTTTATTTACTGGACGCTGCTCTGTGTTCCTAGCTTAGCTTTTAAGGAAGCTTAATTGCTTCTGAAATTGGTGAAAGCATATCCTTACCAGCCAGTGCTTGAAGCTGTGTACGTGTGTGTACTTGCTTGCATATAACCTTATGGAAGCTTCTGAATGATGCTGTTTGTTGCAGCAGACTAATTGGAGAGGAGAAAAAACCTCTCTCTCTCTCTCTCTCTCTCTCTCTCTCTCTCTCTCTCTCTCTCTCTCTTTATTTCTTTTTTTGCTGCTCCTGTGGTCTAATTGAGCAAGCTCTCCCTAATGTCAGTATTGAAATCAGCATTGAAACCCAAAGCTAGGTCCCTTTCTTCCTGTCACAGGCCCATCGGCCCAAGCAATCAAAGCAGTGCCTGTCTCCAAAAGTGAAATGCCTTCGGGAGTGCTCTCTCACACACACATGCACACACAGACAGAGACACACACATGCATGCACACACACACACACACACACACACACACACACACACCACACACACACATACCTTAACAAAGGATATCAAGACAGACGTTTTAGAGGTGGCTGAATTTCCCTTAATCGCTTAGAAACACTCTGTATTTCTGCAGCACTGATATTTGATAATCCCTTTGCTGTCCAGACACCCAGATATCACCTCCTTCACTCTTACATACATACGCTGCTGATAAAGTGGTTGTTATAGTTCATATTCATTAGAAAGATGAAGAAAACTTTGACAGTATAAAATCTACTACCCATATGTACCATAGGTATCCCCTGACTTTTACCAAATTAGTTCATATTTTAATATGACATTCTTATGAGATTTAACATTGCACCAAAAGGTTGGGATCATTTTTACCTCATAAGGCCATTGAGTAGTTATTAGTGTGACAATATGCATTAGACTGCATTTCCCCTCCTTTCTCCTGCTATTCAAACAAGCTGGACATGATTTTAGCAGTCCTTATACAGTAGCCTACTTGCCTTATCTGATTTAACTCAACACAATATCTGGAGAGAATAGTTTACACAGTACTATCTAGAACAGACTAAAACATGATAGAATTATGCAATCCGCATAAAAATAAATAAATAGCCTTAAAAACACAGTGTTTAATAACTCCCAGCATCACCGCTCAACTTATACTAGCACACTAACACTAACACACCACCACCCTGTCAGTGTCTCTGCAGTGCTAAGAATCACCCACCAACCAAATAATACCTAGTGGTGCCGAGGGGCTCCTAAACATTGAAGAAAGGATTAAACAAAGTATGCAGCAAAACTGATAAACTACAGTCTGTAATGTA
This sequence comes from Prochilodus magdalenae, assembly GCA_024036415.1. Classification (NCBI taxonomy): domain Eukaryota; kingdom Metazoa; phylum Chordata; class Actinopteri; order Characiformes; family Prochilodontidae; genus Prochilodus; species Prochilodus magdalenae. The sequence continues at coordinate 17,922 of JAMWET010000674.1, read as the reverse complement.
GAACTACAAAGTGCACCTGTAGGCTGGAGCTAATAAAATTGTAGATACATATTTTTAACTTTACTGAAGTATATTACTAAATATTGTTTACTACTCATTCATATTTACTTACTAATCTATCTTTGTGTTTATATTCATTTTTGCTGGCAACAACAACTGCACTGCTTTGTGATTGGCCACTGTTGATTTTGGAACTTTAAGACTGTCTGCAGTTATTCTCTGTAGTGGTATAAATAAGTATACAAATTAAAGTCTTTTGCAGAAGTTACAGAGCTCTGGCTTTTTAAGTAATAACTGCAGACTCAAATCTTACTGTTCAGTAACTGCTAGACTTTCTGCTATATATACTGTACAGGGTCATTGATTAAACTTAATTACATAATAAAGAAATCATTAAAACTGGCCTTCTCATATTATAATTGTTGTGGAAAAGCGTCATATCTCAGAAACGATGACAGAAAGAAGCTTTTAATATAAGTTACTGTCAGACTATGTTCAGACAATATACAGGGTAGCTGACATTTTCACAGGAATGTAAAACAGAGGGTCGGGGAGGTTCCTGTCTGGCATTTAGTTGACGCTCTGATCCAGAGCGACTTACAAGGTTAATCATATTACAGGTAGGCCAGTGTAGTGTTAGGAGTCTTGCCCAAGGACTCTTATTGGGCATGTCTGTAACTCCCTAAGTTCTGATCCATGCATCCTTCTGTTTGCCCCCAAGAAATCTACTCTGCGCAAGCAGGCTACTTAAAAGCTGTAAGTTACAGAGACATTTTCTATGAAGTGTTTTTAAATATTTTTAATAGCTGTGCATAATTTGTTAACATGCCACTTCTGTCGTTTGACCTACATTAAAAAATGATGTCTGCTGTTTATATGTAATTGGGGTATTATAAATTCCCAGTTTTAGATTGCTGTAAACTCGTTTCTAACCTATCTAACTTATTTCCAGACATTTGTACTTGTTTCAAGTGATTTTGGTAGGCCAAATTTTCTTACTATATTGGCAGATAATTCTGCATATTCTAAGAGACATGTTTGGAACCAAGCAAATTATTTGTCAGTATGGAGAGACAATCTGTCTTACTAGTATTGCTTAAAACAAATAAAAGTAGCAGTAGAAATAAGTTAAATGAGCTTAAAATGAGCTTGCAACAATCTCTAAATGAAAGTTTAAGTTATATCAGCTTGATAAAAGTGCTAAATAGTACTGATTAGTCCAGGCACAAACTACTGCCTACTCATTTATTTGTTGTTCATGTTAGCATTTGTTTCTCTGTTTAGCTCGATAATGTAACTGCTTCAGACAGCTGTTTTTTTTTCTTCTTTTCTTTCACATTGCAGTGACTTTCTTACTTGAGAGGCACGAACATCCCATGTTTTTTCTCTTGCAAAATCACATTCATGAGTTTTTACCTCTGCTGATGTCAGAGAAGAGTAGAGTAGCATCCACAGTTACCAACCGATCGCATTTGATCTTTTTTCATCGCTGACTGATACAGAACCAGCTGTATTTACATTTACAAGTCAGCTGATATAAACGAAGGCTCCCTCTTTAAGTGTTCCTCTTCTCATTAGAACTACACAGAGAGGAAGATCTACAGTATATACTATGTATATATATATATATATAGTATATATATATCACACTGTCGCCGAGAAACACAGGCACGAACCTATATGACGGAACTTCAAGTTGCCGTGGCAACTGCGGAATCTGTGGCGGTCACCTGGGGAGATGGGGAGGTCAGGCACATGTCGCCTCCTGCTGGGCCAGTCTGTCGCTTTGCTCTGCCCAGCACAGAAGCGCTCTTCCTGGGCAACATCGGCACTGCTAGCCCCTGTGGATCCCTAGATTCATGGGATGTCCACTGTGGTTTAACTCAGGGTCAGATAATGAGACGAGTTGTGGTGCTCTCATAACATTAACAGGACTGATACTGCAATTCACAATTTCAGGGAAACGTTATGCATACAAACACTATGTAAGATGGGGATTTGGAGACTTTTCAAGTGGAAATGTAAAAGTGTGTGCAGCATGTGGAAAAATGTTTTGTAGATATTGATGTGATTATTGCAAATATGTTAAAAGAGTATTCAAAGATAACTATGGTCTGAATATACGGTCAGTTTACATTTAAGCATTTAGCTGACACTCTTATCCAGAGCGACTTACAAGGTCAATGATATTACAGGTAGGCCAATATAGAAGTCTTGTCCAATGATTTGTATTGGTGTAGCACAGCATAGGCATCCAGACTGGGATTTGAACCCCAGTCTCCTACATGTAGTGGTGTTATCCGCTGAGCTACACCAACCACAGTTTGTTTTGTTCATTTATTTTAGTTTAGTTCGGTATATGTGCTGTCTAGCATTTATTGCAATTGCTTCATTTTGCTATGGACTATTGTAGAGGAGGGGGCTAGGAACACCCCGCCCCTACCTGTACATGTATGTATGTGTGAGCAGAAAGAGACAGTAGAAGGCTTGGCCTGATTAGAGAGCCAGCTGATACAGAGACACCCAGCTTATGGCATGACTGTGGTCAGCAAAACCTGGACAATAAAGTCCCACGACTTTAGCACAGTGTTAAAGCTGTATCTCCTTTAATAGTGGTGTGTGCTACACTATTTGAGCCATTCTGTTTTGTCTTTGAAGTTAAAAATGTACTGCTGCTTATGTAGCTTGTAAAAATAATGGTACCATCTGTATAGACCAGGTAATTGCTGAAGTAGGGGAAAGAGTGTCTCAGATCATTTTCTACACATTGCCCATGCTATATTCCCTTTATCTTTTTTTTGGCAAGGAGTTATGCAGATGATGAGACTGCAGAGAGAGATGGTATTTCTATAAATCCCCCTGAAGTGCCAATAATACCCTAATAGGTATTATTATGTGCCATTTTTTTTTAAACTTTCATTTCTCTTTTCTTTTATGTTTGTTAAATGACGGTATGGGGACTGGGAGGTGGAAAGAGCTCAGCTGACTCATTGAAGTCTTAGGAATTGCTGCAGCTCGGTTGCTGTTCATGGTGCTGAAACAGCAGAGCGCTTCAAACAATGGCACTGCTGGGAAGTGACCCAAAAGCAGGAGCATGAGGGCTAACATGTGCTTTCTCTGCTTTCTTCATTGACACGTGTGTCCTCTGTGACAATCGTTACATGTTTATTTCAAGCCTTTCACGCTGCCTTGCTGGATAGCTGAATGTGCTGGTAGGACACCCTGTGTAGCTAACTGCTCTGTTCCATTAAGGTGACCAGTCGCTCTATACCAGGAGAGAGAGAAGAACTAAGGCATTCTTTTTTTAAGAGTGTATCCAGTTGTGCTTTAGTGGACCATGAATAGCTTTTGGGCATCACTGAGGATCAAACTCAGCCCCCATAAGTGCATTACATCTTTATGACTGACATGTTTGCTATAAGTGTTGCGTGCTGTTCAGTTTGTGGGGTTGGATTTTTTGCTTCTGTGTGAAAAGGAAAGTATGTTTTCTTTCTAAGTGTGACATGGTTCTTGAGGGTTGAGATGGTTCTGCCCTGCACATTTCCCTAGTCAACACACCTGAGCCAGACTAAGAGAAGCTTGCTCATTGGTTAATGAGTTGAATTACATTATATACAGGGGTTGGACAATGAAACCGAAACACCTGGTTTTAGACCACAATCATTTATTAGTATGGTGTAGGGCCTCCTTTTGCGGCCAATACAGCGTCAGTTCGTCTTGGGAATGACATATACTGCGTCCTGCACAGTGGTCGGAGGGATTTTAAGCCATTCTTCTTGCAGGATAGTGGCCAGGTCACTACGTGATGCTGGTGGAGGTTCGTCCTTCTTAGTGGTATGCTGACATTACCCTGGATACCGTGGCTCTTGATACAACACAAAGACTTGCTGTCTTGGTCACAGATGCGCCAGCAAGACGTGCACCAACAGTTTGTCCTCTTTTGAACTCTGGTATGTCACCCATAATGCTGTGTGCATTGCAGTATTTTGAGCAGAACTGTGCTCTTACCTGCTAACTGAACCTTCACACTCTGCTCTTACTGGTGCAATGTGCAATTAATGAAGATTGGCCACCAGGCTGGTCCAATTTAGCCATGAGACCTCCCACACTAAAATGACAGGTGTTTCAGTTTCATTGCCCAACCCCTGTATGTTTAAAATAGCATCATTTTTTCCCTCATGTCTCTATGACCTTGTGCATAGACTTGTGAAGAACGCAGTCTGTATACAATGTGCATCTTTTAGGTCTGAAAAATTAATCAGAATTTATATAAAAATCGCCATATAGCAGAGTGCAATTATTAAATTGCAAGAACTGCAGTGTTATCAATAATAGTCCACATTATCAAATAAGTTAAGTAGGGAATTTTAACCTAATAACACAGAACTTCCATCCAACCAAACCTCCAAGTGTAGGGTTTGATATCACCTGCTGGCAGACTGGTACAATATATTCTGAGGTGAAGCCTCAAGGCTGTGGCTGAGCCTTCTGCTATTCTTTCCTTAATTTGGTTTCTACCTTTTTCCCTGAAATCCTTTGCAACAGTCCATAACCTTCACATGGACTCTTAGTTTCCTGAGCTAGCAGTGTCTCTCTGTAGTCTGAGCTTAATAGTTTTTAAAGAATAAGTATCTACTCGGTTTCAGCTGCTCGAGGTTGCATTATCACCAGCGGAAAAGAAACAGGGATATCGTACCATCTCAGTCAACAGCCAGCAAGTGCATACCTGCAAAGTGCACCTACATGGTAGGCGTTTTTGATAAAAAGGTTTTATGAGAGTAGGTGTTTCTAATAAAGTGGCAGCTCAGAACATATTGGTCTGCATGTGGGCTCTGCTAGCCCACTCACGCTGGCTTTATGAGTAAGTGCCTACTCACTAAATGTAAATACTGTAGATGTGATACGCTGAGAAGAAGCAGCTGAGCTCTAGCAGTTTTGGACTGATAACCTTCAAGTTTTGAAGAGTGCTGTAATGCGTCTCTAAGCATAGCTGTTTAAAACGCCTGAAATGTGCAGCTTCTTTCTTTTCTTATTTGTTTTCATCTGAAAAAATGGAATGATTTATCTTAGTGTGTGTGTGTGTTTGCATGTAAGAGAGAGGAGTACAGATGTGCTTTCTGTTTGAGTATTTTTTCATTGTCTATTTAATATTGTAATCGACCTGTCAACCAGAACCACCATTAAATACATAACTTAAAGTTTCAGTTTAAGGAAAAGCAAAAATTACACAGACGTTTTAGAAAAATTCAATATGCAATATTTTGTTAGTATTTAGTATGTCCACATGTTGCCTGTTTAACAGCTTCCATTCCTTTCTGAAGATTTGCTTTCAGTTTTTCAAAGACACCTGCAGTGATATTTTTCCACACCTCAGTCTTTGAAGTTTGTTGCATTTTCTGCTTCCCATGATCCAAGTAATCTCAAACACATTGGCTGTTATTTCCATTTGTCCGTAATGGCTGCATGGCAGCTCCACAGCCTGCTAAACCCATAGCGTTCCCAGTGGAAGGATGGACAGAAAGCAGGTCTGATGCAGGAATGGGACTGGACTTTTGGAACGCAAACTGTTTTTGATTTATTTTCCTTCACCTTCCCTTTCCTCATGCATGTGGATTATGTTCACTGGTGAGAATATTATTCAGGCACTTTGGGCTTTGTTATTTAACCCTATAATTGGTTACAACATTGATGTTTGTGGATCAATTTTGACTCTGTATGGGTAAATCGCCTCAAAATTAGAACATATAGCTGGTGTTGAAACAAAACCTCATATCAAATTGGTGCTTTTCATTAGTACATTTACATATAATCATAGTTGAGAAAGTCATAATGACAAAATGAGGTGAAATGCTATTTTATTGAAATGTGAAAAGGGTCAGTTTTGAGCTAGAACACGTCAGTTTGATATTTCTCCTATCTATATGCTCTTTGTCTTTTGACTTATAAATATGGACACAAAAACGTAAAATCATGAAAAACTATTTATTAAAAAAATTAAACAGATGTGGGAAAAAATATCCACCACATTAGTGCTTTGTCGCAAAGCCGCTGCTGGCATTTAATAAGACATCTATGATGAGATGTTACTGGCTTTTTGCACCTTTGTGGCTTTCCTCTTTGCAAGCCGTCTTCAATTACCCAGGATCATGAGGGCCCTTCATAAATTTTCAGTGAGATTCAGAAAATTGGCTAGACAACACAAGCACTTTTACCAACCAGTCTTGGCTTTTTTGTCTATATGTTTAGGGTCGTTCTCTGGTGATAGCGTAGCATAGCGGATAACACCACTACCTGCCAGGGAGCTACCACCACATGTGGAAGACAGGGGTTTGAATCTCTGTCTGGGTGACTGCTGTGCTATGCCAATCAGAGTCCTTTTGCAAGACTCCTCACCCTACACTGGCCTACCTGTAATGTGATTAACCTTGTAAGTTGCTCTGGATAGGGGTGTCAGCTAAATTCTGTAAATGTTCTCTATTCTTTGTTGGTCAATGATATTAAACTCTCCTTTAACATTTCTCAGGACTTCATTCCATTCATCTTCCCTTCTTGTAAAGCTTCAGTATCATTTGGATAGAAGCAGCCCCATATCTTGATGTTCCCACCCCTATAGTTCACTATAGGCATGATGATGTTTTCCCCATCAGTTTATGAATTCATCAAATTATGAATACATGCATTTTGTTTACAAGTACAAAATCAAAAAGTATTGAATGTGTTGATATGATGTAGAGATTTGTACTGGAAGATAATAATAGAACACAAAATCAAAAAATGACTGAAGGACTAAATTCATTCCACTCACTGCGTCTCATCCCCTGAAAATGAACAGGCTGTTTTTAATTTCTTGGAAATTAAAATACCTGAAGGGGAAGGGTGGGAAGGGTGGTCTCTGACTTTTACACAGAGCTATATGTGTATGTATGGTATGAGAGTGTGTGTGGCGTTTCTGTGTAGGTGTGTGAGTCTACATGTTTAGCTCTGTTGCATAATGGAGTCTATATTTCTGATTGTGTAACCTATGTGTGGGAGACGGAGTCCTTATGTGCCTCTCTTTTCTCTGCGCGCACGCGTGTTTTATGCATGGCGTGTGTGTTCTTTGCTTTTTTTATGACTCGTCACATTCGACTGCGCGTTTGTAGAAGTGTAGGAGAGTGAGAGTGGTGGACGAGTGAGCCTTATTATATAAATGTGCGTGTTAGAGGGGTTTCACTGCAGGAAGTGGATGAGTTGTAGGTGGCTGAGATGTTATTGGAGATTCCCTCAGAAGCCGCAGACAACACAGGGCCATGTAGAACATTCTGGTTGCCCGAAGTAACCCGCGCTAACGTTTCTTGTCTCCCGCAGTCACTCTTCAATGTTCCGCCTGCAATTAGTCTGTTTCCTCAAGCAGCACACTTCATCCTTACCATACCTGAGGACCTCCTTAAGAGTTTCTTGTTCCACTTGAAAGGATTCAAGCTCCGGGTTTCTTTTCGCCACAGTTGCTGTCAAACACTAGCTACTATGGCGTGTTTTCTGGACCATGAATAAGTTTAAATGTTCAAGTTTGACTGAAGTCATGTTTAGCATCCTAACTATTGTGAAGAAGGTTGGCGTTGGGCTCAGAAGATTATTAAAGACTGGACTTTAATAAGGATCCATTTCTCCAAACCACTGAGCCTTGTGAAAATAACAGAGTTAAAGCGGCTTTTATTAGTACTTGAAGTCGAGAATGGAAACCCTTGAGCATTAATTATGTTATAATTGCCAGAGTGTGGTTTTAACTTGTCTTACACTTCAGAATATGTTGCAGCGAAAGCAAAAAAGAGGGGAAAGGATGTGTGAATGTGTGTGCGCCTTAACAACAACCTAGCACTATGACAAACAAGTCACTGATCCCCATTTCAACCAATTTCAATTCCATTACACCGAGTTGTGAAAAACGAATCAGTGCAATAGGAGAACTTGTATGGTACACTTTTATCTATATTGGCAAAGTGATGCAACTCGCTGAGGCAACAGAGGCATGAGAAAGAGAAATAGAAGGACTTGACTGGTGTTAAAATGCCTCCTGCCATCCTTATCGGTCCAGACCTCATTCTGTACACCTACCTGTGACCAGTTGCTGTTACCAAGCCTCAGCTCTTCAGCTCACCTACACTTGTTAGTAAGCACAGAGAATAAGCCTACTCACTTTGGTCCAAAAGTTCATATTAAATTCAGCCATGCAATTTTGTAACAGTCAAACTGTTTATTTGAAAGGTGATATATATTTTGGCTGGCTTACAAAATAGACCAGTATTAAAATTAACGGGGAGCTGTTTTTTTTCCATGTTTCTCTCTGCTCTTTGTTTTTCTGTGCATGTAAAATTTTTGAAAAGCCAGGCTGAGAGACCCAGTCCCACAGAAACCACTTTTCTTAGCTGCCTTGTTGGAATTCCAGTCCTTTTCTTTTTCTGTTTCTGTTTTTCTGGTGACATCATCTCGTAACACAGTTCTAATTGCCTGCCTACTGGCAAGCTCAGCACGCCCTCACACAACATGCAAACTTAACACTGTGAAACATCCTGCTCCAGCGTAGCTTGTGAAGGTGGATTTGGTTTTGGTCTACCTGACTGTCAAGATACTCTGGCTCAAACTGATAATCGAGAACCAATGCCTTTGTAAGAATAGCCACAGAAGCGTGGGGGCGAAACTTGTAGCAAGAAGTTACTCTATGTGAAAAGAAATACATTCATGCCCAATTTGACCCACTTCCCATATTTCATAATGTTACCAAACTGGCAGGGTGAAGGCTTGCGCATGCATCCTCCAGGTGCACAAAGCTCCAGCACAAGTTTCTGAACTGCTGATAACTGGACAGCTGGGAAAAGAGCACTAACTGCCAAAACTGGTTCTAAAGATGCTTGTAGCAAAGAAGTTACTCTATGGGAAAAAGAAATACATTCATGCCCAATTTGACACCAGAGAATTCCCATATTTCATAATGTTACCAAACTGGCAGGGTGAAGGCTTGCGCATGCATCCTCCAGGTGCATAAAGCTCCAGCACAAGTTTCTGAACTGCTGATAACTGGACAGCTGGGAAAAGAGCACTAACTGCCAAAACTGTTAAATAAGCTAACAGATGCCCGCTTTGGCAGTAGTGGGACAGGGAGGCCTTTGTACCCACCAAGAGAGAATTAAGATCAGTTGTGCTCTTTTGAAACTCCTGGCCATGGGTGGCTGTACAATCCCAAAAGATGGAACTAGCATTCTTCCAAAGACAGACTAATTGTCTCTTGATGTATACTGTCTCCTGATGTCTGTTGTTATGTGTGGTGCATGTAATGTACTACCCAAGGGTGTGCTGTAAGATGCATTAATCAGCGTTCCTGAACCGGTTAAATGTTGTTTTCTTCGCACCTCAAAACCTCATAAAAGCATTAGCTGTACAGTGATTCCCATACACATCTTAAAATGAAATTAGAATTGAATTAGTTTCCCCAAACAACCATTGAGAAGAGAAGATCAGAGTCATTTAGATCTCCACACCTCATATTTGAATCATCTGTAGCACAGAACAGTAATTAACCATCTATTTCTTTTAGCTTATTTTTGTGAGTAGAGTTGATTGCTTTGGACAAAAAATCAATATCATGACAGTCCTAATTATTCAGGAGCCTGGGAAGAAACTGAGCAGAGGGAAGGACTTAGATTGAGGATTAAAAGTTGACTTCTCTTTGAAATAAAACCACAATTTTGACCATTGGGACTAATTAAACATGAAAGGGTGCATTTAATCTAGAGCTAGGTCCGGTGCATCACAATGAAACGTTTTTAGTTTCAAGCGGTGTATAATGACAATGAGTGGAATTTTTATGGAGTCTCATAGCGGTTGTTCAGGTCATACCTCACATATTTCCAGATGTTCCTGAGTCTGTGTTGGAAGATTCTCATAATGTGTCTCTCTTTCCTACACATGCATTCAGCTCATCTCCTCTGGCTCCTGTAATGTGCATATCAGAGCCCCCTTTTTCTGCTCTTTCTGCTCATTACAGAGTACTTACTCAGGCAGGGCTGAGAGCGGGTCACACGGAATTATTACAGAGGATATTTATAATGGAGGGATTCCCCATTCCACTCTCGTCTTCTCCAAATCTTCCATTTAATGAGATGACAGTGGTATTGATTGCCTCATTCATCTCTGGATATATGATTTAGTATCTGCAGGGGAATTAATGTGCGAGGAGGTGCTTTTTTTCCTTAAGGTACAGACTGATAATCTGTTCACCTTTTGTGTCGTTTGTATAATGCCTGTAACAGCTATAAGGATCAAAGTGCCCTCCATAATTACTGTCACCCTTTTTTAGTCATCAGTACAAAAGACCTGAGAAAGCCTCCTTTTTTGTATGGTGATGTGCGTTTTGCACGTGAAAAGTTATTTTCAGCTCAATTTAGCTCAATCTCTATTTCTCATACATTTCTAGATGTGCGAGCTGATAAAAGCATATTTATAAACCCTCCTTTGCTCATCTTTACCATCAGCCAGTAATTCTGGAAGCCTCTATCATGGTTTCCCTGACTAGATTCTTTCAGTGCTGTCTCCTTGCTATCCTAAGCCCACCCATTCATCTGTGTCACCTGTGTGTAGTGTCTAACCACACCCACTAATCAGTACTCCCAGTTGTCTCATCAGTATTCTGGGTATATGGTGCCCTTGTTTCTGGTTTGATCTCCACCAGACGGTTATGGATTTGTGTGTTTCCTATAGCTGAGTGTTCTGCACATTTTTGGGTTCCCCCTTGTTTCCCTAGTTTTGGTTTAGCTTTTTGTTTCAGTTTTAGCTCCTCTGTCATGTGTTCTGTTCTGTTTACTTGTATGTATTTATGGGTTCAGTATCTTCCTGCTCTCAGGTAAACCCAGCCTCCAACAAAACACTCAGAAACTTGCAAATACACCCAGATTCCATATCTGCCTCATTATAACACGTTCTATGTCTGTATTAAAACTTTATCAGTTTATGTTAGAGTACCGTATATGATTAACAAAGACAGTAATTTGACCACATATTTAGACGGGGACTGAAAAACAATAAATATTTACAGAATGTTTTTTCTAAAGGTAGGAGAACATCCTCTAAAAGCATTCTGTCATCTCAGGTCTCAGTAACATCCATAAAACATATTTAAATGATGAGATCTAACATAATCTGTGGCCCTGACAACATCCTCATATAATATAATATAATATAATATAATATAATATAATATAATATAATATAATATAATATAATATAATATAATATAATATAATATAATATAATATAACTTTTTGAGCATAAAACACAGATTGTTGTTCTGTTAACTTCATATTCAATTAACTCAAACTCAAACAGCTTTATTGGTTTTCTTTTACAGTATACACAGCATAGACTTCATGCAGGTACATCCTGCTTAATGCTGGTTTGTGCTGGTTGGCAAAAAAATGACCAGCATCATGTTTTGATCAAAACTTTCAGGCAGGGCATTTTCTAACAGGATTCACAGTGCCTTGTGTTGTAAGTGAGTTCAGAGTCAACAGGATTCCTGTTCTCTCTTTTTTCTTCCTTTCTTCTTCATGTCCTTCCAGCCCTTTTTATCACTTTTTTTGCAGTCTCTCACTTTGTTTCCTCCGGATTCCTCCCGCTGCCATTCTAACACAGAGGGAGAAGTACTTTAGCAGCTCGTGTCTGTAATTTCCTGGCTGATATTGAGTGAGAGCCATTGTGCTGGTGTGTTGTGTGAAGGTATTGAGTGATGGGATTCTCCAGTGGGCTGAGTGTAATTGTGTTTTCAGCTCACACTCTCACCCTTTAGACCTCTCAGTCCGACACATACAACTTCTTACTTCGTTTACTTACAGTGCGCGTATGTGCACACACACACCACACACGCACACACACACACACACACATACACGTTTTGGTACTATTGTGAGGACCATGGCATGGTACAGCCTTGTGAGTACATGTCCTTGTATGCCTCAGAGATGCAACACAGTGACACACAATTCCAAAAATCGGCCAATGAACTTTTAGCTGTTGTAAGGACCTTTAGTTGCTAGGCAGATTACGGCATAGGCTCATGATGATTGGTTGAGAAACGAGGGGGCAGGGTTATCATTTGCATGTCTCAATAGTTACAGCGGGAGACCAGAAAACGGCTCCAGCGCTTGTGAATGTAAAATAAAAGTCCTGCATGATTAAAAGTCTCAGGACATCATAAGTTTATCCATCCATCCATCGTCAAACCCGCTTTATCCGCCAGGGTAAAGCGGGTTTAGCGGGGTTATATAAAAGTCAATATAATAAAAGGCATGTAGTGTATGAATTTATTATATTATTGTGATTATGAACAAATAACTAACTAACAACTAAATCTACTATTTTGTTAATTGCTAAATTTACCATTATGGCATTTTAAATGTTTTAAGTAAATAAAATCTGGTTAAAATGTTTTACTTTTGACATGTTTCATTCGTACCCGCTGATAATTAAAAATACATTCAAATGTTGTTGAAATGCCTGAATCTCTGCTGCTGAAGCAGCAAATAAATTAGCTTTAACAGTACAGCACTCATATGTTCATATTCACCCTAGCTTTAACAGTACAGCACTCATATGTTCATATTCACCCTAGCTTTAACAGTACAGCACTCATATGTTCATATTCACCCTAGCTTTAACAGTACAGCACTCATATGTTCATATTCACCCTAGCTTTAACAGCATGGCCCTCATATGTTCATATTCACCCTAGCTTTAACAGCATGGCCCTCATATGTTCATATTCACCCTAGCTTTAACAGCATGGCCCTCATATGTTCATATTCACCCTAGCTTAAACAGTACAGCACTCATATGTTCATATTCACCCTAGCTTTAACAGTACAGCACTCATATGTTCATATTCACCCTAGCTTTAACAGCATGGCCCTCATATGTTCATATTCACCCTAGCTTTAACAGTACAGCACTCATATGTTCATATTCACCCTAGCTTTAACAGTACAGCACTCATATGTTCATATTCACCCTAGCTTTAACAGTACAGCACTCATATGTTCATATTCACCCTAGCTTTAACAGTACAGCACTCATATGTTCATATTCACCCTAGCTTAAACAGTACAGCACTCATATGTTCATATTCACCCTAGCTTTAACAGTACAGCACTCATATGTTCATATTCACCCTAGCTTTAACAGCATGGCCCTCATATGTTCATATTCACCCTAGCTTTAACAGTACAGCACTCATATGTTCATATTCACCCTAGCTTTAACAGTACGGCCCTCATATGTTCATATTCACCCTAGCTTTAACAGTACAGCACTCATATGTTCATATTCACCCTAGCTTTAACAGCATGGCCCTCATATGTTCATATTCACCCTAGCTTTAACAGTACAGCACTCATATGTTCATATTCACCCTAGCTTTAACAGCATGGCCCTCATATGTTCATATTCACCCTAGCTTTAACAGTACAGCACTCATATGTTCATATTCACCCTAGCTTTAACAGTACGGCCCTCATATGTTCATATTCACCCTAGCTTTAACAGTACAGCACTCATATGTTCATATTCACCCTAGCTTTAACAGCATGGCCCTCATATGTTCATATTCACCCTAGCTTTAACAGCATGGCCCTCATATGTTCATATTCACCCTAGCTTTAACAGTACAGCACTCATATGTTCATATTCACCCTAGCTTTAACAGTACAGCACTCATATGTTCATATTCACCCTAGCTTAAACAGTACAGCACTCATATGTTCATATTCACCCTAGCTTTAACAGTACGGCACTCATATGTTCATATTCACCCTAGCTTTAACAGTACAGCACTCATATGTTCATATTCACCCTAGCTTTAACAGCATGGCCCTCATATGTTCATATTCACCCTAGCTTTAACAGCATGGCCCTCATATGTTCATATTCACCCTAGCTTTAACAGTACGGCCCTCATATGTTCATATTCACCCTAGCTTAAACAGTACAGCACTCATATGTTCATATTCACCCTAGCTTTAACAGTACAGCACTCATATGTTCATATTCACCCTAGCTTTAACAGTACAGCACTCATATGTTCATATTCACCCTAGCTTTAACAGTAGGGCCCTCATATGTTCATATTCACCCTAGCTTTAACAGTACAGCACTCATATGTTCATATTCACCCTAGCTTTAACAGTACAGCACTCATATGTTCATATTCACCCTAGCTTTAACAGTACAGCACTCATATGTTCATATTCACCCTAGCTTTAACAGTACAGCACTCATATGTTCATATTCACCCTAGCTTTAACAGTACGGCCCTCATATGTTCATATTCACCCTAGCTTTAACAGTACAGCACTCATATGTTCATATTCACCCTAGCTTAAACAGTAAGGCCATCATCTGTTCATATACACCCTAGCTTTAACAGTACAGCACTCATATGTTCATATTCACCCTAGCTTTAACAGTACAGCACTCATATGTTCATATTCACCCTAGCTTTAACAGTAAGGCCCTCATATGTTCATATTCACCCTAGCTTTAACAGTACAGCACTCATATGTTCATATTCACCCTAGCTTTAACAGTACGGCCCTCATATGTTCATATTCACCCTAGCTTTAACAGTACAGCACTCATATGTTCATATTCACCCTAGCTTTAACAGTACGGCCCTCATATGTTCATATTCACCCTAGCTTTAACAGTACAGCACTCATATGTTCATATTCACCCTAGCTTTAACAGTACAGCACTCATATGTTCATATTCACCCTAGCTTTAACAGCATGGCCCTCATATGTTCATATTCACCCTAGCTTTAACAGCATGGCCCTCATATGTTCATATTCACCCTAGCTTTAACAGCATGGCCCTCATATGTTCATATTCACCCTAGCTTTAACAGTACAGCACTCATATGTTCATATTCACCCTAGCTTAAACAGTACAGCACTCATATGTTCATATTCACCCTAGCTTTAACAGTACAGCACTCATATGTTCATATTCACCCTAGCTTTAACAGTACAGCACTCATATGTTCATATTCACCCTAGCTTTAACAGTACAGCACTCATATGTTCATATTCACCCTAGCTTAAACAGTACAGCACTCATATGTTCATATTCACCCTAGCTTAAACAGTACAGCACTCATATGTTCATATTCACCCTAGCTTTAACAGTACAGCACTCATATGTTCATATTCACCCTAGCTTTAACAGTACAGCACTCATATGTTCATATTCACCCTAGCTTAAACAGTACAGCACTCATATGTTCATATTCACCCTAGCTTTAACAGTACAGCACTCATATGTTCATATTCACCCTAGCTTTAACAGTACAGCACTCATATGTTCATATTCACCCTAGCTTAAACAGTACAGCACTCATATGTTCATATTCACCCTAGCTTTAACAGTACGGCCCTCATATGTTCATATTCACCCTAGCTTTAACAGTACAGCACTCATATGTTCATATTCACCCTAGCTTTAACAGTACAGCACTCATATGTTCATATTCACCCTAGCTTTAACAGCATGGCCCTCATATGTTCATATTCACCCTAGCTTTAACAGTACAGCACTCATATGTTCATATTCACCCTAGCTTTAACAGTACAGCACTCATATGTTCATATTCACCCTAGCTTTAACAGCATGGCCCTCATATGTTCATATTCACCCTAGCTTTAACAGCATGGCCCTCATATGTTCATATTCACCCTAGCTTTAACAGTACAGCACTCATATGTTCATATTCACCCTAGCTTTAACAGTACAGCACTCATATGTTCATATTCACCCTAGCTTTAACAGTATGGCCCTCATATGTTCATATTCACCCTAGCTTTAACAGTACAGCACTCATATGTTCATATTCACCCTAGCTTTAACAGTACAGCACTCATATGTTCATATTCACCCTAGCTTTAACAGTACAGCACTCATATGTTCATATTCACCCTAGCTTTAAAACAGTACAGCACTCATATGTTCATATTCACCCTAGCTTTAACAGTACAGCACTCATATGTTCATATTCACCCTAGCTTTAACAGTACAGCACTCATATGTTCATATTCACCCTAGCTTAAACAGTACAGCACTCATATGTTCATATTCACCCTAGCTTTAACAGTACAGCACTCATATGTTCATATTCACCCTAGCTTTAACAGTACAGCACTCATATGTTCATATTCACCCTAGCTTAAACAGTACAGCACTCATATGTTCATATTCACCCTAGCTTTAACAGTACAGCACTCATATGTTCATATTCACCCTAGCTTAAACAGTACAGCACTCATATGTTCATATTCACCCTAGCTTTAACAGTATGGCCCTCATATGTTCATATTCACCTAGCTTTAAACAGTACAGCACTCATATGTTCATATTCACCCTAGCTTTAACAGTACAGCACTCATATGTTCATATTCACCCTAGCTTTAACAGTACAGCACTCATATGTTCATATTCACCCTAGCTTTAACAGTATGGCACTCATATGTTCATATTCACCCTAGCTTTAACAGTACAGCACTCATATGTTCATATTCACCCTAGCTTTAACAGTACAGCACTCATATGTTCATATTCACCCTAGCTTTAACAGTACAGCACTCATATGAGGTACTCAGTTGACGCTACAAATTGTAAGTGAGTGTGTCCTCAGGACCAGGTTTGAAAAACAGTGATCTATGCTGTTGTTTGTTGGGGCAGCAGGGTGAAGGTAGCTGATCTGCTTTGGTAGAAGTCAGAGGATGAAGGATGTTGGAAAAACTACTCAGTATTAACCAGAATGTGTGCAATATTTGAGCATTATCGAAAAAAGTTGCAGTTGAAGATAGCCTAGTTGTAGTACAGATCATCAAATAAGGTTTTTTTTTTCTACCAAAAGATATCAAGCTGTATGACTCCACTTTCTGCATGATGGATAACGGACAGTTTTAACAAATATTAAGAAATTAATATTGAGCAATATAGACTTTCTAAATTGTGTAATATTTCATTTTTAACAGCATGTGCATTTTTAAGAGCTCTTTCTGTAAGTTTTTTTTTTTAACTAGGCACTATTTTACTTTTAATTAATGTTTCAAGTGTTCTAGTAATGGTATGTATGGTAAGTTTTCACAATATTTAATTAATTCTAAAACACAAGAGACTTACATGAATAATCTCCTTGTTGTAGGTATAATATAATTAGGTACAATACGGTATATTATTTTTGCTGGCCAAAAAAAAAAAAACACACACAGCAGAGTGCACATGCCGTTTTTTTCTCTTTCTGGAAGAGGATAATTGCCCACACAGTATACTCTTCACTCCGTGCATGTTGTGCATGGCGAGGCTCAACGCACGTTTTCAGAGACGGCTGCAGATGCTAAAGCAGCACCACGAAGAGTGTGAAAGAAGACACGACGAATATATCAGCAAAATGAATGAAGAGCATCGAAAAACACTTCAGGATTTGCAGGTAAGAAACACGTTTATTATCTGTCCTGATGAAGTTTACACAGTATATGTATTTTCACCGTCCAAGGTGCGTTAAATGCGTAGTCGAGTGCGCATGTGTGGCACACGCGCCGTTTTGTATCTATCTGCCGCTGCTGCTGCCCGGACTCGGACAATACTCCATATCCGCGGCTGCCGAGAGAAGTCATGGACCTGACACAGGTAGCTGTAGTGCTTTTAATCGTGCTGTATAGCCAGGTTACCAAGAAATTGCTAACCGTGGGTTGGATTAGCCGTTAGCAGCTAGCAGTTAGCAAAAGCTTGTAATGAACGTTTTTAATAAGTAGAAATAGCTTTACTGTTTACTTTGCCAGAAAACTCGTAGATATGAACTACAGTGTATGTAAATGCGCACTTGATCCAGGGTGGGTA
>JAMWET010000673.1:0-64038 GCA_024036415.1 Prochilodus magdalenae | reverse complement strand
TACAACAACTTAACTAGACAGAAAGTGTCTCGGTGTTGCTGTCAAGGCAATCTTTGGAGATATTTCTCGAAGATGAAAAGCTAATTTAGTTACTGTGTTTACATGCGGCATAAAACAGAGTCCCGTGTCTAAGATCACACTCAGGTTTCCAACTCCTTGTTTAATATTCACAGCAAAAAAACAAGTGTCCCATAAAGCATTTTTATTTTTATAAGTCCTTTTTTTATGAAGATTTTGTGACATCCCCATCAAGTGCAGATCATCAGATGGAGCGGAAAAGCACAGTTCCATGTTACCAGCATAGCTATGAAAGTTAACCTAATGTTTCCTAATGATCTCACTTGGAGGTAACATGTACAAGGAGAAACCCAAAGGCCCTAAAACTGAGCCCTGTGGTACTCCACGAGAGAGAGAGAGAGAGAGAGAGAGAGAGAGAGAGAGAGAGAGAGAGAGAGAGGAAGAGAGAGATTGCTTGAAGAATGAATTCCCAGTGAAACCAGCTTTTTAAAACTGTGCCTGTAAGGGCGACCCAGCATTCAATATGGTGGATTTGAATCTCTGATCTACAGTCTCAAAGCAGCGCTAAGATCCAATAAGACCAGAACTGGTTGAATATTCGAGAAGTCTTACGCTGTTTGAAAATAACTCATTCTAACACCCTGTTTAAGAAAGGAAGGTTTGAAATTGGTCTAGAATTATTTACTATGGTTGGTTTCATGTTATCAGAAGGATCCTGATAACTGATAACAGAGAAGATCTCATTTCGGATGTAGGTGGCTTATCAGGGAGGTTATTGGAACTTGTTCCAGCTGGCTGGGCCGTGCTCCGTCTTATCAATGCTGCTGTATCTGAAAATGAACTGCAAACTCTTTGCAGGGAAGGTAAGTTAGCGTTCGATGCCATAGCAGGAACGTTAGGATTAGTCGACCTACAGCTAAAGAAAGGACCTGGTCATCATCATCGCGTTTCTTAATTACTCTAGAGAAGTATGACTGTGTAGAGAAGTTCATAGCATCGTTGTAGGTGGAGATCAGCTCTTTGAGGATATGATAATGCACCTGGAGCTCAGTTTTCCTCTACCACTCTGATTTACCACTTTTCTTAGACTGGCATATTCCTTAATTCATCCATAGACTTCCGTGGCCCACACGTGAGAAAGCCCCTTAAACAAAAAAATAGCCACCTTTAATGGTAGCTCAGGAGTGGTCGATTTATATTTACACAAATAACTACCTAACAAAGTTATTATGTTCTCATGATATCTAACACACCACATGTCAACATCCAAACAAACTGAGCATTACTGTCTTCCATCCATCAAAGCTTCCTAAAAAGATCCTTGTTCCCACTTAAATGCAAAAATGGTAGACAACATAGACTAAATAAATTATTTAAACAAAAAGTCAATGTAGATTTATAAAACTTTAAAAATATATATATTTATATAAATTGTATAAATATTAAAACATTTATACAATTTTTATAATATAAAAAAGAGTCCTATATATTAATAGACTTGTTTATTGCAACGTAGTCTATATACTCAGTTGGGGCAAAATGGCTTCCATTATTATATATATTCCATATATCCTTCTTATATACCAACTGTGCAAATATCATAGGGCCCCTACCTTTCACATGCACCTTTAGCAAGCAGGATGCCTTATACTGAATAATAATTTATTCTATGATTTATTTATAGTAATTTATTAGCATATTTTACATATGGTCTAAAAAGCACAGCGTGCCCCAGTAGGCCACAATAAGTGTAACTGGGCTGGGAACAACAATTTAGGATGTGACTGGGCAAGTTGTTCTTCGGGGGGCCATACATTCAGTTTTAGGCTGGACCCTCTGGTTTTTCAACTCCCAGTTGTCCGTGTGGCGCAGTACCTGGACGGACTCCCATTAGTCCTCTTTACAGGGCGAGCTATTTGAATTGTTTAATCGCAAACATCATTTTATGTGCCATTGGCTCACATCTGTGTCGAAAGAACTGGCCTGCATTTCATTGGTGGAACAAGATCATGTGACAAAACATCATGTATGTTTCATATAGGTTCAATTATGACCCTCCCGCCTTCATGACGTCCTCCTTTTGGGGTTATGTGGGGTTAAAGTGGCCACCCTAGTAGGGCTACAGCAGTGACATAGGAAGTCTGCACCCATCAGCCACATTATTAGGTACACCTTCTTTTATCTACACTCATTGTATCAGCTCCACTGACCATATAGGAGAACTCTATAGTCCTACAGTTACAGACATTAGTCCATCTGTTTCTTTATGTATACCTTGTGACCCTGTTCTTCAATGGTCAGGACCCCCACAGGACCACCCAGAGAAGGTATTATGTATCTTCTCAGCAAGAGTGGATCAAACCCTGTTATTAGGCTACTAAGTCAACCCACCGTCTACCCTGCTGTTTCAGCTCATGCTTTGATGTGGTGAAGTGGGTTTCTGGGTAATAAATTGGTCATTAGCTAGACCCTGGAAAATTATTCATGGGCTTAATTGCACATGTATACTGTGTGCTCACCAGACCAAACTGAACCTGATTAGAATTATGGACTTAGGTTCACTTGGGCTTTAACTATTGTATTAAAATCAAAGGACAGCAGAAGAATGGAAATGTAAACTGGGTTCAGAATCTATTGCGGAGCAGTTTCAGTCCTATTATTATAAGTCTAATAATTATTAGGAGACTTACAATAGACCCTTAATGAAACAAGCGCAGAAAATCGAAGCACAAACCAACCCATCAGTCTGGTGACCCATTTCCCCCCAGCAGAAGTAGATTAATAGTAACCTTCTATATCCACTCCAGAGCTGTGCCATGCTATCTTGTTAAACATCAGCACGAACAACGGCAAAGGAAAGTCATTGTGTCCAGGGAACACAGATGGGCCCATATACTTACTCTCAGGGGTTCGGTCTTGCTCCACTTCCTTTTTATCATCTCCAGAAGCTCTACAACTTGCATCTCATTACGCCTGATCTTATTGTTGAGAACATGATATCTCCCCTTACACTGTTCCACCAACCACCATTCGTTTACTCCGGCCACATGTGTCCCTGTGATTTTGTTGGTTTCCATGACACATGCTTCTGTTTGGGCCCCAATTCCAAATACATGTTTGTTCAGAATGGTGTTTATCTATATATTATATTTACATATTTAGACTAGGTATAAATCAGTACTGTAATATCCTTTATTACAAACCAGAAACTCCATAACAATAAAATCAGTAACAAAACCCAAAACCCAGAAATATACTGTTGGTTCAGCCATTAAAGAACAAAAATACTAATACTAATAATAATGCTACAATAATAGATAAACAGAGAATGCAGGCAGAATCATTCCCATATACCAATAATCCATCTGTCCCTGAGAAACACAAACTACACACAGATAAACATAAAGTTAATGATCATACAATGCTAATAAATGTGAACTCCAGTTGGCTTTGGTCATTTGGTTGAGGGTTCGCCAAGCTCAGCAGCAGCAGAGGTTTCTCCCTCCACTACAACAACACAAAACACAAACAAGACCAAATGAAACCACTAGAATTGACCAAAAGCAGTCGTTTTCCTAGTCATCAAGTTGCAGTGTTACAAGGTTAATGTCCTGTCTTACATTTTATCTCCTTGTTAGTTGTTTGACTATCTGAGAGGTGGCATTACTAGAATTCAACCTCATGATTTTAAAGCTTATTAGTCCTTTTTCCATTAACTTTATTTTATTTTATTCTGCTGATCTAAATTAAATGCAATACTAAATAAGCAGTATAAAAAGTGGTCTTAACTCTAACTTTAGTTTAAAAATTATATTGGTTTTTCAGTGAGATACACACAGAAACTATAGTTTTAACAAACTGAAAAACTAATATTCATTTACAAGTAATATAAAGACAACACATGCTTATTTCAGAATGTTGCATTGTAAATTAGTACAAAACAACAGTAGAACGTACTCTTAGTAGAAAAAAAATAACTTACTGAGAGGCGGCTCAGGCTTGCTCGACTTCCTTTTTCCATAAATCATCCTTCTTATCTTCTCCAGAAGCTCAATGACTTGCATCTCGTTTGTCCTGACTTTATTGTTGAGAACATGATATCTCCCCTTACACTGTTCCACCAACCACCGGAGCTCCTCTTTAACTCCCGCCACATGCTCTTCAATAGTCTTCTCCCCCAGCCAATCTCCTCTGGAAAACAAGACCATGGTGCGGTCCCAAACATCTGGACCCAGAAGCTCTAGGTGCTCTTGCACAGCTGTCTTGTGTCTTTTCACAAACGGGGCGCCTAAAGGATAAACCAGTAGGAATGCGTGGGGTCCCTCCCCAAGCATCTCAACACTTCTCTTGAGTTCCTGCTTGAGTTCATCAGATGAGTCCTCGGCAGGAACCCAGTTCCAGCTAGGTGTGTCGACCACAGTAACCTGCGTATCTGCGATTTTGTTGGTTTCCAGGACACATGCTTCTGTTTGAGCTGCAATGCCAAACACCTCCTTGTTCAGAATGGTGTTTCCTGAGGAGCTCTTCCCTGCCCACCGTCCTCCCAGGAGCACTATCTTCACATGATCGGTTTCTGCTGAAGAAGAGAAAACTCTATTGATGGGAGCACATGACTTTCTGAATCATGGGCTTCCCAAGTATTAATGTAGGTTATGTTTGTTGATTTAGGTCTGTATTACTGTACAGTACATCAGAGACTTAATTAACAGATATTTACCTCCATACTATGTCAACATGACCTTGCCGATACTGCACATTTACACTCACTGAGCGCTGTATTAGGAACACTTGTTCACATATTCATTCATCTAATCAGTCAAATGTCTTAGCAGGGCTCAGAAACTTCAGTTGGTCACTCTGTACAGTTGTGGGGAGCAGAAAGTTATAATACATCACTCATCGAACCTTAAAGTGGACGGGCTACAACAGCAGAAGAACATGTCAACTTCTACTTCTGTCAGAAATGAAAACAAAGCTGAGAGTGCAGAGGGCACAGGCTCACAACAACTGTGTGCAAAATATGGCCCTAAACTCTCTACTCAGGGAATGCCTGGCCTCACCTATTTTTTTTTTTCTATAGTATGCTTGATACCGCTCACCACCAATCAGCCATCGCTTGAAAAGTCAAAGCCTATTGGCACATTGTTGCTCACTATGTGTGTCATTTCATGGCCACCATTTATGATCTCTAATGGCTGCTTTCATCATGATGATGCATCATGTCACAAAGCAATTGTCATCTCAAACTGGTTTCATGAACATGACAGTGAGAATGTTCTTCAGTGGCCTTCCTGGTTATCGGGTCTGTATCCAATAGAACACTTTCGGAATATCGTAGAACAGGAGATTCGCAGCATGAAAGCACGACTGAAACATTTGCATGAATTGCATTAAGCGTTTGTGTCAGCATGGACCAGAATATCAAAGGTATGTTTTGAAAGTCTTAAGGAATCTATGTTATAAAGAATTAAAGATGTTTTAAAAACAACCACACTTTACCCAGAATTATTACAGTGTTCCTTATAAAGTGCTCAGTAAGACCATAACTGGTCAAATGAATAACCTGTACTACTAGCAGAACACTAAGCATGGTTGTTAGTCGCTCTGAATAAGAGCATCTGCTAAATGCTTTAAATGTAAATGTAAAGCTTTTTTAATCAATACCACGATCAAACCTATAGTGCTAAATATAGTTAATGAAGATCATCTCTTTTGACAAATATGAGACAAATATGATAAAAATAGCTGATGAAACTGACTAACATAAAGTCTGTTCACTTACATTTTTTAATACCAGCCTGCATGCCTACACATGTATGAGAGTGTGAGAGTGGAATACCTGCCAGTAAGTAGGTGTGGCTTAAAGATGGTGCCACAGATATCTTTGTCCTGTATACACTGTAAACATAGCTTGTCTGTTGGTGCCCAAAGTCATAATGCCCTCTCTCTCTCTCTCTCTCTCTCTCACTTTCGCTCTCTTTATATATGTATAAAATAAGTATATGTGAGTAATAACTGTATATTCTGCACCTACAAACCTGTATCAAGAGTCTGTGACGTATAACTGAGCAACTCTTCCTTGTAAAAACTGCAGCCTAAAAATAATTTAATAAATTTGTTACAAGCAATTGAAT
This sequence comes from Prochilodus magdalenae, assembly GCA_024036415.1. Taxonomy (NCBI): domain Eukaryota; kingdom Metazoa; phylum Chordata; class Actinopteri; order Characiformes; family Prochilodontidae; genus Prochilodus; species Prochilodus magdalenae. Next base: position 57,886 of record JAMWET010000673.1, on the reverse strand, counting down.
AAGTTTTACTCAACTCCAAAATTACCTTGACTGAGTCTGTTAAAGTCCTTGTTTAAGTTGAATAAACCAAATCAATTTGCTTGTAACAAACTGAAGTGTTTGTTTTAGGTTGGATCAAGTCTTGTCAGCTTGAAATGCTTTGGTGTCTCACGGCACAATCAAAGGCTGAAACTAAAACCGGGTACCTCTGGTATGTGTATCGCCCTCTGGTAAATCCATAAATGACATTTTTTACTGATCCTTTATGGGTTTCAGTTTTTCCCCAAAGGTAGAAACAGACTCACCTGTAGCGGCTGCCATGTGTTCTGTCCAACCTTGAAGTCCTTCCACAAAAACAATAAAGACTTTATAGAAAGATCACCCAGGTACTAAACTTGGTTTACGCCACACTTGCCTACTTTTGGACCGAATATGATGTTTTAATGCTCAGTACCAAACACGCTCACTGTGGAGCAGCGTACGTGAGTTTAAAACCTGAAAGTGAAAGTAAGAAGGCTTCACATAAGGGTGTGACGGCTGGGTAAGCAACAGGTATGCTTCATATTGCTTGAGATGAGCAGGTACAGCCTCTGAGCTAGGGTGGCCATGTATCCGGTTTTAGGCCTAGCAGTCCGGTTTTCCAACTTTCAGGCCTCTGAGCGGTGCAGTACTTGGATGAATGTCAATTAGCTCTCTTCTTATTTAAAAACTAGTTAAAATGTTTGCCAACAATATTATGTGTAATTTTTTCCAATGCAATTTGTATCATACACTATTTAGTTTTGATATCAGTTATATATTATTTCTCTGACAGATTAACTTTTCCTTACTGGTCCTACTGGATCATAGTGCAGCATTTGACACAATAAACTCCTAATAATGTAGGAGTAACAGGAAAAGCTCTTTTATGGTTTAGATCTCACTTAAGCGACCTCTATTAATTTGTAAATATAAACGGTCAATCATCCACTCACACAAAAGTACAGTTTGGTGTTCTACAGGGATCTGTCCTAGGACCTATATTATTTACCTTATATATGCTACCACTCTGTACCATAATCAAAAACCATAACATAAATTTTCACTGCTATGCTGATGACACCCAACTGTATATCTCGGCTAGATCTTGGCTCTTCTTGGTCCTAAAAGTGTTAGAAACAAGCTGTCTGCATTACCACTCAATCTAAACAGCTCCTTAGTCCCACCAGGTCCCTCTGTAAACAGTCTCTGTGTAAGGATCGATCCTGATCAGGCCTTCGATGAGCATATTAATAATATCACTAGAATAGCTTTCCTACATCTTCGCAATATTGCGAAATTAAAAAATGCACTGTCACTACAGGATGCAGAAAAACTAGTTCACGCCTTTATTACCTCAAGGCTGGATTACTGTAATGCCATGCTTTCTGGTTGTTCCAGCAAAAGCCTTAACAAACTTCAGCTAGTCCAAAACGCTGCAGCTAGAGTCCTTACAAGAACTGGGAAGTTTGATCACATCAGCCCAGTCAGATCTCACTCACACTGGTTACCAGTTAAATTCCGTATTGAGTATAAAATTCTTCTTCTGACTTATAAGGCTCTAAACGGCCTCGCTCCTACCTACCTTACTGAACTTATCTCGTACTATAAGCCTTTACGTGACCTTAGGTCTCAAAGTGCGGGCTCTCTGTTAGTGCCTAGAATTAACAAAGTTACATCGGGGAGCAGAGCCTTTTCATACAAGGCCCCCCAGCTTTGGAATACCCTACCTGTCAGTGTTCAGGACACAGCCTCAGTCTTTAAGTCCAGGCTTAAAACCTACCTGTTTAGTCAAGCTTTTGGTAATTAGTCTTTTCTTTCTGATAGATAAAAGGTGCAGGTCTAGGGGTCCACTGACAGAGAGTGTTGGGTAAGCTGGGAATGTTGGTGCTGTGGTCCCGCTGCTCTTCATGTTCACTCAGGTTTGTTGACGGTGGAGCAGAGGGGCGCTGATGAGGGAGCCCTCATGTCTGTGTGACCTTCTGTCTCTCCCTGTTAGTCCTGCTGTAGGAGCCAGGCCTGCCAGAGTCACTGCTGCACTCTGTTAACACCGTGTAGTGTGTTCAGATCTTCTGTCAGAGCTAACAGTCTGTCTGAGCTCTCTGTCTGAGCTGAACTGCTGCCCATCCTGTGTGGCCTGATGCTGTTGCAACATCTGCTCTGACTGGGAGTCACTGATGCCTTTACCCATCACGGAGCTCCTGGCTTCTTTCCCAACAGCACTGCAACCCCACACCTCTTTCTGGGTGCAGCTATTACTGTGATGACACGTGCAAATGCTTGTAAAGTAACACACCTTTTGGATAAAATGGCATTTGAATATTCGGATATCTGGTTGTAGTGTGTGAATAGACTGGAGGAGGGGAGAGAGATCTTGGGTTGAAGTTCTGGGCAGCTTCTGTTTTAAACTTAAAGGCCCAACCATTGCAGTGTCACAATACCCCCTGGTATTCACCCATGATGACTCAATTAGAAGAAAGCCTGGTTATGTTTATAAAATTTGGTTCTCAATCAAAACAAATCTGCTCCAAAAACACTTCAAAGACTTTAGTGGAGAACTGAGAGTGATCATGCACACAAGGACACATGACACTACACTACAAACGATTCTTATTCCTGGGGACTAAGTGTGTTTCCTTGATTCCTTAGGCCTAACCCTAACCCTAATCCTAATCAAACCACACGGTCGGAGGACTGCTGATGGGGGAAGTCACTGTAAATCATCTAACCCTAACCCTAACCCAAACCCTAACTCTAACCACTAACCCTAACCCTCAGATGTACAGAATGATGGTATAGAGGTCCCTATTCTCCAGAACAACTGCGATACATTCTGTGCCATGTAGACTTCAAGTCACGTCTGGAACTGTGAGAACTCTCCAGAACTTTCTAGAACTGTCTGGAACTTTCTAGAACTTTGGAGAACTGTTTAGAACTTTCTAGAACCATCCGGGACTGTCCGGTATTCTACATAGCAGTATAAATACAGGTGTGTTAAACAGTCGCTTGAGTTGATGCTCCAGCTGAGTCAGTGGATAGTGGATACAGAGCTACAGGTAGTTTAGAGGCATCAAGAGGCTGCAGCATCCGGTGGACCAATCCTGCTCCACCCATGGACTAATTTATCAAGACCAGAGTGCAACAGTACTCCAAGAAAACATCTGCTCAGATGTGCAAGGCCTACAGGCATACTTTAGCATGCCTGTCAGGGGTCAAGTCAAACCATGGGCACCCCGTTTCACATGCAAGAGAACTCTGGCAGTAAGGTGGAGGACTGCTGCTCGCTTAGAGTTTTAGTCTGTATGAGTTTTAGGAGTTATGAGAAAAGTGTTATTAGGAAATCTGTCCCACTTCCTGATGTTCTAGTAAAATCTATATTTCATTACAGTACATATCGTGACTGTTTACTTTATGTATCATTTGATCACATGAGCTGCTGTTTATATTGTGTGTGAATGGCCTTGTTTGGAAAAAGTCTGGTTCCATTGACTTACATTACAGTTAAACTGGGTTTTGGCCTCTACTGTAACTGTACTGTGCCTCTACTTTGGAGATACTGTCATGCTTCTGGGTTTCCCTGGCTTTGCTGCTCTTCCGAACTCAACTTCCCAGAGTGCATCCCCTGATTACGTCACACCCACATGTCCCCAGTCTACCAATCATTCCTGCTCTAGGTCTCCTGAGTACTAGCACACCTCTTCCTTATGCCTGGTGGCTTATCGTTCTGATTTACTCTCAAACTCTATCCGCTCTTCTGACCATTCTCCTTGTCTTTCCCTTCCACTCTGGTTGCCTTGCTGGCTGCCTACCCTGGTTCAGACCTCAGCCTGTCCCTCGACTCTAATCTCTACCCATGTTTGATCGTGTTTTGGTGCTGTGTTCAACTCCCAAACTGTTTAATAAATCTCATCTGACTTTTAGCTCGGCACGCGTCGGCCCAAGTTCTTTGTTTCTGACAGGCACTTATTTTTCTTTGGACAGTGACGATATTTACTGCACCTAGTACTACCAAGTACATAAATACATACATGTGTTGGTCCCAGAAACTAAGTTTGAGATGAATACATCACATAAAAGAAGCTTGGAACAAAGACCTTCTTACGTAGAGTTGTTCTATTGGTCATCTTCATTCAATTTCAAATGCACTAAATATAAAATAGCTCTATTACCAGCAGCAAAATACAACTCCCAAAACATTTCTCGAAATTTCAGTTTTCCACAGTTCAACCTCCATCATAACAATGACTATTTGCTAAACCTGAAATTTGTCTTGTATGCATTATTGGCTGGGGTGAAACGCACAGCGAGCATGCTTCTAAAAACAGGCTTCTGGAGGTCATAAGTGATTTTCTAAATAAACAGATCTAATACAATATCTGATCTGGAGTTTGGGAGACATGGTTCCAGTAGTGTAGAGAAAAAAACAGAACTGAGGAATTCTGGTCCAACACATATAAAAAATCTAAAAAATTGAAATATAAAAAATTGAAAATACAAAAATATAAAAATTCTACCTAATTCCATGTTAATGAACATTTCCCCTTGAACGTTAAGATAAATCATACTACCAGTCAAATTAGTCAATCAATGATCCTTTATTTAAACTCATGAGGGTAACCCTGATTTTAAAGTCTAGTTATAAGAAAGAAAGAGTACCACAGAATGAAGATATGTTTGTGATAGTAAAAGGAAAGCAAAGAAAATATGACCAAGAAAGTGTTATTAAAACAGCACCTTACAGGTAAATAGTAGAGTAAAAACAAAAAGACAAAGCAACTACAACTATAACATTAATAATGTAAGTTTAAAATAATAAATCAACTGAGAAAACAACTAAAGTATATAATACATCAATAAATAAATAAATCACTTAAATCAATTGCAGAATGCGCACAGATAGCTCGGCAGCGCTCACTTTCATCAGAAACTGAATGGTCATCAAGTTTAACCCATTAAAGAGAACCTACTGCCTTCCAGAAACCGTGAGGGTTTGGTAAAGACAGTTATCCGATTTGGCTTTTCTTAAATTGGAAGTACATTTATTCCTCAAGTGAATACATGTAAACCAGCAGCTTTGATCCCTGGTTCTTCTAACACAGGTCCAAACTATCCATATTAATCTTGGATGATACTCAGATGAGTCCTCTGCAGGATCCCAGAACCAGCTAGGTGTGTCGACCACAGTAACCTGCATCCCGGCGATTTTGCTGGTTTCCATGATACATGCTTCTGTTTGGGCCCCAATGCCAAACACCTCCTTGTCCAGAATGGGTGATTTTAATTAGGGTAGAAATTTGGGCTATGTATAAACCAATACTGTAACATCCTTTATTACAAAGTAGTAACACAAATAAACCCAATAAAATAAACAAAACCCCAAACCCAGAAATATACTGTTAGTTCAGCCATTAAAGAACAAAAATACTAATACTAATAATAATGCTACAATAATAGATAAACAGAGAATGCAGGCAGAATCATTCCCATATACCAATAATCCATCTGTCCCTGAGAAACACAAACTACACACAGATAAACATAAAGTTAATGATCATACAATGCTAATAAATGTGAACTCCAGTTGGCTTTGGTCATTTGGTTGAGGGTTCGCCAAGCTCAGCAGCAGCAGAGGTTTCTCCCTCCACTACAACAACACAAAACACAAACAAGACCAAATGAAACCACTAGAATTGACCAAAAGCAGTCGTTTTCCTAGTCATCAAGTTGCAGTGTTACAAGGTTAATGTCCTGTCTTACATTTTATCTCCTTGTTAGCTGCTTGACCATGTGAGAGGTGGCATTACTAGAATTCAACCTCATGATTTTAATGCTTATTATGATATTTCTCTTAGTAGAAAAAAAATAACTTACTGAGAGGCGGCTCAGTCTTGCTCAAGTTCCTTTTTCCATAAATCATCCTTCTTATCTTCTCCAGAAGCTCAGTGACTTGCATCTCGTTTGTCCTGACTTTATTGTTGAGAACATGATATCTCCCCTTACACTGTTCCACCAACCACCGGAGCTCCTCCTTAACTCCCCCCACATGCTCTTCAATAGTCTTCTCCCCCAGCCAATCTCCTCTGGAGAACAAGACCATGGTGCGGTCCCAAACATCTGGACCCAGAAGCTCTAGATGCTCTTGCACAGCTGTCTTGTGTCTTTTCACAAACGGGGCGCCTAAAGGATAAACCAGTAGGAATGCGTGGGGTCCCTCCCCAAGCATCTCAACACTTCTCTTGAGTTCCTGCTTGAGTTCATCAGATGAGTCCTCGGCAGAAACCCAGAACCAGCTTGGCGTGTCGACCACGGTGACCTGCGTATCTGCGATTTTGTTGGTTTCCATGACACATGCTTCTGTTTGAGCCCCAATGCCAAACACCTCCTTGTTCAGAATGGTGTTTCCTGAGGAGCTCTTCCCTGCCCACCGTCCTCCCAGGAGCACTATCTTCACATGATCGGTTTCTGCTGAAGAAGAGAAAACTCTATTGATGGGAGCACATGACTTTCTGAATCATGGGCTTCCCAAGTATTAATGTAGGTTATGTTTGTTGATTTAGGTCTGTATTACTGTACAGTACATCAGAGACTTAATTAACAGATATTTACCTCCATACTATGTCAACATGACCTTGCCGATACTGCACATTTACACTCACTGAGCGCTGTATTAGGAACACTTGTTCACATATTCATTCATCTAATCAGTCAAATGTCTTAGCAGGGCTCAGAAAGTTCAGATGGTCACTCTGTACAGTTGTGGGGAGCAGAAAGTTATAATACATCACTCATCGAACCTAAAAGTGGACGGGCTACAACAGCAGAAGAACATGTCAACTTCTACTTCTGTCAGAAATGAAAACAAAGCTGAGAGTGCAGAGGGCACAGGCTCACAACAACTGGTCAACTGAAAACTGGAAAAATGTAGCCTGGTCTGTAGAATGTTGATTTCTACTGAGACACACTCACCTGTAGCAGATGCCATATGTTCCGTCCAAAGTCCTTCCACAAAATAATAAAGGTTTCACAGAAAGATCGGACAGGTACTAAACTTGGTTTACGCCACACGCTCCTACTTTTGGACAGAATATGATGTCCTGATGTTTTAATGGCCAGTTGCAATGACGCTCACTGTAGAGCAGCGTAAGTGAGTTTAAAACCCAAAAGTGAAAGTCAGAAGGCTTCCAAAGAAAGGTGTTAATGTTGGGTAAACATCAGGTGTGCTTTATATGTGTTTAGGCCGGACAGTCCGGTTTTCCAACTTTCAGGCCTCTGACCAGTGCAGTACCTGGACAAAAACACAAAAATCAGCTCTCTTCTTATTTAACACTATATAAAATGTTTGCCAATAATATTATGTGTAATTTTTCCCAGTGCAGTTTGTATCATACAGTATTTAGTTTTGATATCAGTTACAGTGAGGAAAATAAGTATTTGAACACCCTGCGACTTTGCAAGTTCTCCCACTTAGAAATCATAGAGGGGTCTGAAATTTTCATCTTAGGTGCATGTCCACTGTGAGAGACATAATCTAAAAAAAACTCTGGAAATCACTATGTATGATTTTTTAATAATTTATTTGTGTGTTACTGCTGCAAATAAGTATTTAAACACCTGCCAATCAGCAAAAATTCTGGCCCTCAAAGACCTGTTAGTCCGCCTCTAAAAACTCCACCTCCACTCCACTTCTTATTCTAAATTAGAAGCACCTGTTGGAGGTCGTTAGCTGCATAGACACCTGTCCACCCCACACAATCAGTAAGACCCCAACTACTAACATGGCTAAGACCAAAGAGCTGTCCAAAGACACCAGAGACAAAACTGTTGACCTCCACAAGGCTGGAAAGGGCTACGGGGCAATTGCCAAGCAGCTTGGTGAAGGAAGATCAACTGCTGGAGTAATTATTAGAAAATGGGAGGAGCTAAACATGACTGCCAATCTCCCTCGGACTGGGGCTCCACGCAAGATCTCACCTGGTGGCGTATCAGTGATCCTAAGAAAGGTGAGGAATCAGCCCAGAACTACACGGGAGGAGCTGGTCAATGTCCTGAAGAGAGCTGGCACCACTGTTTCCACGGTTACTGTGGGTAATACACTGAGACGTCATAGTTTAAAGTCCTGCATGGCACGGAAGGTTCCCCTGCTTAAATCAGCACACGTCCAGGCCCGTCTTAAGTTTGCCCATGACCATTTGGATGATCCAGAGGAGTCATGAGAGAAAGGTCTGTGGTCAGATGGTCTTAATTCCACTCGCCATGTTTGGAGGACGAAGAATGATGAGTACCATCCTAAAAACACCATCCCTACTGTGAAGCATGGAGGTGGAGGCATCATGTTGTGGGGGTGTGTTTCTGCAGGGGACAGGACAACTGCACTGTATTAAGGAGAGGAGGACCGGGGCCATGTATTGGGAGATTCTGGGGAACAACCTCCTTCCCTCAGTTAGAGCATTGAAGATGGGTCGTGGCTGGGTCTTCCAACATGACAATGACCCAAAGCACACAGCCAGGATAACCAAGGAGTGGCTCCGTAAGAAGCATATCAAGGTTCTGGAGTGGCCTAGCCAGTCTCCAGACCTAAACCCTATAGAAGATCTTTGGAGGGAGCTCAGACTCCGTGTTTCTCAGCGACAGCCCAGAAACCTGGCTGATCTGGAGGAGATCTGTGTGGAGGAATGGACCAGAATCCCTGCTGCAGTGTGTGCAGACCGGGTGAAAAACTACAGGACCTCTGTAATTGCAAACAAAGGCTACTGTACCAAATATTAACACTGATTTTCACAGGTGTTCAAATACTTATTTGCAGCAGTAACACACAAATAAATTATTAAAAAATCATACATTGTGATTTCCAGATTTTTTTTTAGATTATGTCTCTCACAGTGGACATGCACCTAAGATAAAAATTTCAGACCCCTCCATGATTTCTAAGTGGGAGAACTTGCAAAGTCGCAGGGTGTTCAAATACTTATTTTCCTCACTGTATATATCTCTTTCGGTTATTTAAAATTAATCTAAAATTGAAAACTCTTTTTACAGATACTGAACCTTAATGTTAAATAAATGTAATTCTTAATTATTTATAGATAGCATGGCTTACCTCTCACAAGCTGGTGGGCTGCTGAGAGTGTGTAATCAGGTATTACAGTATAACAGGACATTGTTATCGAAATAGATCAAAAGGCTTGGATTTCCGGCAAATGGAGAAATGGAGATACAAATGAGAGCTGATGGACGAGCTCTGAACTAACCACTGAGTAAGAAACCACTAGACTAAACTCTAGACATGAGTTAATGACCTTGTATGATGTAAGATAACACAACATACAGTAGACATGTTATGTTTAGCTACATTATCTAACCAAGTAATCACCTAGCTGGGTCAATAAGTTTATTCCACTATGGAGATTTGTAGCCAAACGTGTCCCTTGTCCTAAAAATGGATTTTCATTGTAATTAGCATAATTAGATTTTTTTTTTTTCATTTTCTTCTGTTGAGATATTAACTCATAGGTCTCTTGATAGTTTACGTTCTGATATGATGTCTAGATTTTAAATTTTCTGAAGCCTTTGCTTCATTATATTAATCAAAATTATTAACAGAAAGAATGAACACTTTTTATAGTATGTCAAAAACCATTCTGTACGGTGCTGCAGAGCTATCTACATAATTTAGCATGCTAACCAGCTACCTCTGGCCCGTCCTGTCCAATGTCCCAGGAGCATTTGAGTGGTTCCATAATCATGAGCCATGAGCTTTTGCTGTGATGATGGCTTTGGGCTCTGTAGTGGAAATCTGTGGTGTGTATGTATGTGTATATATATATATATTTTATATATATATATTTATATATATATATATATCTATATTCTATGCCCTGTATATACACTGCATCTCTCATCTACCTCAGCCTTACCATAGTGCTATATGGAAATGTGTATATTTGCATATATCAAAGTTTTTATTCATACGTTATATTACTGTTATATAAAACTGTATATAAGATTAACAGAGATTTTGTGCTTCGTATTGTACATATTTATTGTCTAATGTGTAGTTTTTGTATTTGATTACTGTAAGGGACTACGCACCTACGTTTTTCACTCACCTTCCTGTAAAAATGTGACGTGACAATAAAAGTGATTTGATTTGATTTGAACACAGGTTACATCACACTTTACTGATGATCATGCATGGTTTTTTACTGGCCATAATTTTGTTCATGTAGTAGCAGAAATGCTAGTCATGGTGTGGTAGCACTGCAAACGCCACTATGGTATCTAATAACAATCAGGAATGTTGTTTTTTAGCCAACTTTATTTACAAACCCACAGAATCGTGACATATCTCATCATGACCCAGAAATGAAACTCCATATATGCAGTGATTGTTCTGAAGCGACTGTACTAGCTTATTGGATGGAACCTAAAACGGACAGTTGTCAGGTGATCTTTGTTTTTTTTTCATAAAATGTAAACTTACAAACACCTATTAAACCTTGGCCTTACATGGTCAAGTTGACTTTGGTCATTTTGTTGATGGTTCTCCATGTTCAAAAGCAGCAGACATTTCTCCAGTGACTGAAACATAAAGAAACAATTCAATTCAATTCAATTCAAAATGACAACTGTCATTATACCAATATAGGGTTAAATAGCATAACAAAACGCTGTCAGGCTCCGCCTCCAGTTCAGTGATTAACAAGAATAGATAAGTAGTGAGAACAGAGAGAAAAGACACGTTACAATATATGCATAATTAATTTAGCGAAGCAAATCGTTGTAGACAACAAGACTGGTTCCCTAACCTCCAACAGAAAACTGCCCTCAAACAGTAAGACACATGCAAAAGGTGCAAAAATGTCAGTACGTCAGTATGCTAGAGTACTAAGGAGAACTGAGGTGCAAGTAGTTAGCATATCGTCACTGTGCAAACAAAAACATGTATCTCTATTTTTGTTGATTTTTACTTTAATGCCTCATTTCATCACATGAGCGGCTGTTGACATTATGTGGAATTTCATGAAAAATGGACCAACAGAAATGGCCTAAAACTGCTTGGAAAGACATTTGGTTCCATTGACTAATTAAATGAGGTTTTTGGCCTCTCCTGTAAAGTTGGCATTTTGGAGATACCTGTTTTTCTTTGGACAGCGACGATATGCAGTAGAGCAAAGTGCAGCTTAGTGTGAGTGTCCTTTTAAGTGTGTTGAGGTAGCCAGGTGTGCAGTTAGCATAAAAGAACGTCCAAATTCATTATAGTTGAGGTTGGGTCAAAATCAAAGCCACAGATTTGAAGGACACGGTTTCTGTATGTAGTACAAAGGAACCATACTGTGGTCTTCTGTTGCGCGACAGTTAAGAAACAGAAGTTACAACAGGCTGCCAGTAAATCTACCATCTAAACTTAAACTTTAGAAACACTGAGCAGAAACACTGAAAACAAAACTCATGAACAGTCCTAACTGGGTGGGGTGTTTTTGAGGCTCAGGTGGGTGGTAACTAATTTATTCAGTCCCATGTACTACTACTCAAGGATATTTGCACAATGGCTCTACTCGGTCACATTTTAGTCATTAACATCATTTACTCCTACCTGTGCCCAATGGTGAAAGTATGTACACTGCTTATATTTAGACTAAGGCCATATCAAAAACAGTAGAGCAGAACCGGAAAGCTTCAGTTCCAGTGCAGATGGTGGATGCACTAGGCAGTTCCACTCTGGTTATGTAGGGAACTCAGTACCTTTTTACTTGGAAATTGTTATATTTCTACATAAGCTGTTTATCAGAATGGCAATTTTACTGGAGTCTTTATTGCACCAAAATAATAAAAAAAAATGTATCATGTTATGGCAGCTTTATGTATCCATATCTCCCAATAAAAAACATTTGCTTTTGTCCAGCAAAGCTTGAATAAAAAAACACACATATATATGTATATATATATATATATATACATACATACATACATACATCATGCAGACGTACATCATCGGTGTCCAAAGAAAAACTGGTATCTCCAAAATGGCAATTTTACAGCAGAAGCCAAAAAAAGAATTTGAATGGAAGTCAATGGAACCAGCCGTTTTTCCAAGCAGTTTTGGGCCATTTCTGTTGGTCCATTCCTCATGAAATTTCCACACAGTGTAAATAGTAGCTCATGTGATCAAATGAGGCATAAAAGTAAAAAATCAGCCAAAATGGAAATGCATAATTTTTTTTGGACAGCGACAAAATATACAGACACAGCAATCAGTCACAACTAAAGAGATTTCTAAAACTGATAAGTATTACATGATATGCTGGAAATGTGTCTCTCCTTGTGATTCTGTCCTGAATGTGAATCTATGCTGGAAATATCTACCATACGTCTTTCTTCTCTTTTATATACAGTGATCTTTTTATCCTGGCATTGTTGTTTGTCTTTAGTTTTTCCAGCCTCAATATAACAACGGTTAATGTTTGTGAGAGTAGAAATGATTAGCATTCAGCTGAAAGCAGCTAATAGCTATGCACATGCACTCTTGAGTCCGTACTGGGACATATCATATACATATGAATATGTTTATAATTCCATACAATTTACAATTCCATAAGATAATATATATAAAAATATATCTTTATTATTTATTTTATTAGTAGTAATTATTTAGTTGTATCCATTGTATTATCAATGTGGTTATTAATAGATTCACATCCTTTGAGATACATGTGAAGCCTTGTAAAGACTAAAGCACAAACCACACCGCTGACCCATCGTTACGACCCTCGGCTGTAACAGCCTTTCTCAGTGTCTGTTGGTGGCCATTCTGGGTGTTTCTCCTTTGTTGCAATTTTGTGCAGGTCTATGACTGACCACTTGGTGGCACCCTCTAGTACAAAGGGTCATCAGGAGGCCATCTTGGGGAGACGGTTTCGTGAATTCAGGGTTCTCCTGCGGACATCACCTGGTGAAACTCTTCTCCAGACCAGCCTGGCACGCTCCACCACAGCTTGGTTAGTAAAGCTCTGTGGGTCATAGGGCAGGGGTGCCAACTTTTCTCCTGTCTAAACAGGGAGTTAGGGTTATTTCGGTGCATTTGTTTCTCTGTGTTTTCAAGTTAAGTTAGATTTTGATTTGGTGACTATTAGTTGTTTTGTCCCTGAAGCGAATATCCCAAATTCCCATTGAACATTTAGAAAATAATAATAATTTAACTTTGATTAAAATGAATCTGCCATTTTCTGGTTTTCAGTGGTGTCCGGTCTTTGTTCAGGCAGAGGTCTGGGAAGAGAACCCACTCTCATTCCCTGTTACAGCCTGACCCTAGACCAGGTTGTAACACCCATGGTGAGCCAATCCCCCCTCCCAGTAGAAATAAATTAATAGTAACGTTCCACATCCACTCCAGACCTGTGCCAGCCTATCTTGTCAAACATCAGCACCACCAAAGGCATTCTTAGTATACCATCTACTTACTTTCAGGCGGTTCGGTCTTGCTCCACTTCCTCTTCTTTTGTATCATCCTTCTTATCTTCTCCAGAAGCTCAATGACTTGCATCTCATTACTCCTGACTTTATTGTTGAGAACATGATATCTCTCCTTACACTGTTCCACCAACCACCGGAGCTCCTCCTTAACTCCCGCCACATGCTCTTCAATAGTCTTCTCCCCCAGCCAGTCTCCTCTGGAAAACAAGACCATGGTGCGGTCCCAAACATCTGGACCCAGAAGCTCTAGGTGCTCTTGCACAGCTGTCTTGTGTCTTTTCACAAACGGGGCACCTAAAGGATAAACCAGTAGGAATGCGTGGGGTCCTGTTCCAAGCATCCCAACACTTCTCTTGAGTTCCTGCTTGAGTTCATCAGATGAGTCCTCTGCAGGAACCCAGTTCCAGCTTGGCGTGTCCACCACGATGACTTGAGTCCCGGCGATTTTGTTGGTTTCCATGACACATGCTTCTGTTTGAGCCCCTTTGCCAAACACCTCCTTGTTCAGAATGGTGTTTCCTGAGGAGCTCTTCCCTGCCCACCGTCCTCCCAGGAGCACTATCTTCACATGATCGGTTTCTGCTGAAGAAGACAGATGGCAGTAGTCGGGAATCATATACTACACACTCATTGTCAGAGCAATAAATGCACATATAGCTGCACCCAGAAGGAATCAACCGACAGGTTGAGACATGCTAATGATTCACGTTTCATGCTCGGCTGCACATGTGACATAAACAAGGGTGGGCCTTATCTCTGTACCTGACTGACTCAACAGCCACGACTGTAAACATTCACCCGGCAGTGATGCGTCCATGAGTCATCCTGTTAGTGACAGCAGACGGCTGCACCACGCAGGACTACATGTAAACAGACCGTTACAATGGCTATCCTTAACACCACGTCACCATCACCAAAGACTGCAGTGGTGTCATACCAGACTGTCATGGAGTAACTCAGAATGGCAACGGGTCATCTTCAGTGACGAGTCCCGCTTTAGTCTTGGTGGAGACGCCCAACGAATCCGTGTGTGGAGGCACCGTGGTCAGCACCAAGATCAACAGTTTGTTGTCACACTTCCAGAAGACCTGGTGTCACTCTACCTTCACCCCTACCGCACCATCTGCAGGAACTGTGTGTGGATGTGAGGATAGCTGGTTGTAGTGTGTGAATAGACTGGAGGAGGGGAGAGAGATCTTGGGTTGAAGTTCTGGGCAGCTTCTGTTTTAAACTTGAAGGCCCAACCATCGCAGTGTCACAATACCCCTTGGTATTCACCCATGATGACTCAATTAGAAGAAAGCCTGGTTATGTTTATAAGATTCGGTTCTCAATCCAAACAAAGCTGCTCCAAAAACACTTCAGAGACGTCAAGTTTAGTGAAGAACTGAGAATGATCATGCACACAAGGACACATGACACTACACTACAAACGATTCTTATTCCTGGGGACTAAGGGTATATTCTTAATTCCTTAGGCCTAACCTTAACCCCTAACCCTCAGATGTACAGAATGATGGTATAGAGGTCCATATTCTCCAGAACATCTGCGATACATTCTGTGCCATGTAGACTTCAAGTCACATCTAGAGCTGTGAGAACTCTCCAGAACCTTATAGAACTGTCTGGAACTTTCTCAAACTTTGGAGAACTGTTTGGAACTTTCTAAAACCATCCTGGACCGTCCAGTACTCTACATAGCAGTGTAAATACAGGTGTGTTAAACAGTCGCTTGAGTTGATGCTCCAGCTGAGTGAGTGGATAGTGGATACAGAGCTACAGGTAGTTTAGAGACATCAAGAGGCTGCAGCTTCCGGCAGACTCATCCTGCTCCATCTATGAACTGATTTATCAAGACCAGAGTGGAACAGTACTCTACGAAAACATCTGCTAGGATGCCTAAGGCCTACAAAGCATACTTCAGCATGCCTGTCGGGGGTCAAGACAAACCATGGGCACCTCATTTCACATGCAAGAGAACTCTAACGGTAAGGTGGAAAACTGCTCGCTTGGATGGCAGAGTTTTATTCTATATGAGTTTTAGGAGTTTGGGAAAAGTTTTATTAGGAAATCTGTCCAGTTTCTAATGTTCTAGTAAAATCTATATTACATTTCAGTACATATTGTCACTGTACAATACAACACCTGTCTCTATATTTTTGTCGATTTTTACTTTATGTATTCTTTGATCACATGAGCTGCTGTTTACACTGTGTGTAAAATAATAAAAGTCTAGGTCCATTGACTTATATTACAGTTAAATTGGATTTTGGCCTCTACTGTAAAGTTGCTACTTTGGAGATACTGTCACGCTTCCCGGTTTCCCTGGCTCCACCGCTCTCCCGAACTCAACTTCCCAGACTGCATCCCCCTGATGACATCACACCCACATGTCCCTGGTCTAACAATCATTCCCGCTCTAGGTCTTCAATCACCCAGTTTAGAAGCCCCACACACTCATTGCGAAGTTTTGCCGAACCCAGTTTGCGATTCGGAGCACTTCCTCTTGTGTTTATTTCGACTCTGGTCCTGACTCCTTTCATTTCTTGACTACCGATCTCTTCCTTATCACTGGTGGCTTATCGTTCGGCACTCTTTGGCTTTTGACCTCCTTCCGCTCATCTGACCATTCTCCTTGTCTTCCCCTTCCACTCTTGTTGCCACACTGACTGCCTACCCTGGTTCAGACCTCAGCCTGTCCCTCGGCTCTAATCTCGCTTCCTCCCCTCATGTTTGGCCGTGTTTTGGTGCTGTGTTCAACTACTGGACTGTTTAATAAAGCTCATCTGACCTTTAACTCTACACGTATCGGTCCAGAAACAAAGTTTGAGATGAATACATCACATAATGGAAGCTTGGAACAAGTGTGTGTTACGTAGTGTTGCTCTATTAGTCATCTTCATTCGATTTCAAACCCACTAAATATAAAACAGCACTATAACGAGCTTTAAATTACACCTCCCAAAACATTTATCGAAATCTCAGTTTTCCGCAGCCTCAACTTTTGCTTTTGCTAAACCTAAGATCTATTGTGTATGCGTTATTACTAGGGTCTTCCAGCTATGGATCCTTCAGTTAACGCAGGAGTCTGCCCAGACTGAATTCCTCATGCACAATTCTTCACAGTTATGAAGCTACAGGCTGTGTGAAGCGGAGATATGGGAAGTCTAGCCGAATACAGGTCCCCACAAACCCTACATAATAACTCTCTCACACTCTGATTTGTTTTTCACTTTCTGTATTTTCAGGACTGATTGGGCTGAACAGTAATCTGGCCAGACTGCGGGTGGGAGCATAGATGCACTGATGTATGTGCAAATCTTTTGTCACGCACACTTTACACAGACAAAACAGATATTGCCTCATCCAAGACACACGAGCCAAAACATCGCAGAGAGTCCCTCCCCACAATTCAGAAAGCGTTTCGCTGTAACATTCAGAACATTATTCGATTGACTGTCGAGTAAACTTTGAAGTTGCTGTATCTGAAGTGGAGCTCACATGAAAATGCATTAGCAAAGATAGATTTGACCCTGAACCTGACTTTACAGCTGATACTACATCATCAGGGACTTGTTGTTCTGTCAGCTCATTACAGAACACAGATTCTGCTCTCTGTACATGTGCACCAGCAGAACTGGTGAAACTCTTTCTCCCGCATGCGATATCATGTTGTACAGGGTCCAAAGATAGTAGTAAAGATAGACAGTATTTAAAGATTGGGCATGAAGAAATACGTACTCAGTTACTCAGTTACTCCTTTTAGAGTGACCCTGCTAGAGTCATTTTCTTTATTAATGCTTTTGTTTACTCAAGTATATTATCACTACATTGCTACTAAATTGAGCATATAACGAACAGCTGGAAGACCAATTAACACTAATTAGGTCAATTGACAACATGATTGGGTATAAAAAGAGCTTCTCAGAGTGTCAGTGTCTCTCTGAAGCCAAGTTGGTAAGAGGATCACCAATTCCACCATTGTTGCGCAGAAAGATAGTGCAGCAATACCAGAATGGTGTTACCCAGCGTAAAATAGCAAAGACTTTTAAGTTATCATCATCAACCGTGCATAACATCATCAAAAGATTCAGAGAATCTGGAACAATCGCTGTGCGTAAGGGTCAAGGCCGTAAAACTCTACTGGATGCTCGTGATCTCCGGGCCCTTAAACGCCACTGCACCTCAAACAGGAATGCCACTGTCAAGGAAATAACAGAATGGGCTCAGGAATACTTCCAAAAAGCATTGTCAGTGAACACAATCCACCGTGCCATCTGCCGCTGCCAGCTGAAACTCTACAGTGCAAAAAGGAAGCCATTTCTAAGCAAGCTCCACAAGCTCAGACGTTTGCACTGGGCCAGGGGTCTTTTAAAATGGAGTGTGGCGAAATGGAAGACTGTCCTGTGGTCAGATGAGAAGTTCTTTATGGAACACTGGGACGCCATGTCATCCGGACCAGAGAGGACAAGGATAACCCAAGTTGTTATCAACGCTCCGTTCAGAAGCCTGCATCACTGATGGTATGGGGTTGCATGAGTGCTTGTGGCATGGGCAGCTTGCATGTCTGGAAAGGCACCATTAATGCAGAGAACTATGTTCAGGTTTTAGAACAACATATGCTCCCATCTAGACGTCATCTCTTTCAGGGAAGACCCTGCATTTTTTTAACAAGATAATGCCAGACCACATTCTGCAGCAATCACAGCATCATGGCTACGTAGGAGAAGGACCCAGGTACTGAAATGGCCAGCCTGCAGTCCAGATCTTTCACCTATAGAGAACATTTGGCGCATCATAAAGAGGAAGGTGCGACAAAGAAGGCCCAAGACGACTGAACAGTTAGAGGCCATGAATGGGAGAGCATTCCTATTTCTAAACTTGAGAAACTGGTCTCCTCTGTCCCCACACGTCTGCTGAGTGTTGTAAGAAGAAGGGGGGATGCCACACAGTGGTAAAAATGGCCTTGTCCCAACTTTTTAGGGATTTGTTGACGCCATGAAATTTTGAAACAACATATTTTTCCCTTAAAATGATACATTCTCTCAGTTTAAACTTTTGATCTGTGATTTGTGTTCTATTCTGAATAAAATATTAGATGTTGGCACCTCCACATCATTGCATTCAGTTTTTATTCACAATTTGTTTAGTGTCCCAACTTTTTTGGAATCCGGTTTGTACTATAATAATAGTTATATAGGACTATTGTATTATCATTTACTAAACTATCATTTATCCAGTATGTTAATTCAACAATATTAATAATGTATTAATAATAAAAGGTTGTGAGTGTAGATGTACAAAAGTAACTCGAATAGTCATTTTCCAATACTACTATATGTAACGGTTGGGTTGAGGTGGGTAACCGGGGTCAACACACAGGAAGGTATGAGTAAAGACATATCCATAACTTAAACAAACGGATAACGGAAGCAAAACAGGTTTAGAACCAACACCGGGGCGACAGCTTAGAAATCATAAACATACAACAGACCAAACTAACACAGCGTGAAAAACACAGAGACTTCACAAACAGACAGGCCAAACAAAGGGGTCTAAATACACGGCCTAATGGGTAACAGATAGGTCTCAGGTGTGGGAGTGGGCGGAGCTAGGGGAAGCAGGAAGAGCTGTGCTAAGACAAAGTAACCAGAGGGGGCGTTGTGAGACACAAACAGGGACAGGCAGACAGATAGACAGACAGAGATGTAACACTATACTGCTACTGCTATTCTATTACTTATACAGTATGTTATACGATTATACAATATTATACTACTCCTACTACTACAACCATGCTGTTTCCCATGCAGTATACTATACTCTTATACTATATTATACTACTATACTTTAACTGCTACTACTGTATTAATAGTTATTAATAATAGTTATACAGTACAATAACTTAAACAGCATACTATTATACTTTGTGATACTACTACTGTTACTACAGTATTGTTACTACTACTACTGTATCATTGATACAGCACTTAGTGTATGCCACTCATTTACCCACAGACCATTACACCACTAGTGCTAGTGATGTACTTTTGAAACAAGCAGAGAGGATTTTCTTGGGGACACCTCTCACACGTCCCTCTGGTTTAATACTGTCCTTTAATAGATTTGCACAAGTATAAGTAACAGCTTAGCTGTACATGTGGATTCTGTGGCATGTCCTTACACTGAACCTCAACTCCCAGCAGTGGTACCGAATTTCTTCCATTTAAAAATCTGTCACAACTGCCTGATCCCAAGCTAATGGAGCCTCAAGTCTTTATTGTGAGTCTCTGCCTCCTTTTAGGATAGATCTCTGAAATATGCTTTTTGAACAGAAAAGCATAGTTGTCTGGATAAGAGAGGATGCTCAGTAAGTGTAATGTGTTAGTGTACTGTAAGTAGCGTGTCGGTGTACGGTAACTCAGTAAGTGTAATGTGTTAGTGTGCTGTAAGTAGTGTGTTGGTGTACGGTAACTCAGTAAGTGTAATGTGTTAGTGTGCTGTAAGTAGCGTGTCGGTGTGCGGTAACTCGGTAAGTGTAATGCGTTAGTGTGCTGTAAGTAGCGTGTCGGTGTACGGTAACTCAGTAAGTGTAATGCGTTAGTGTACTGTAAGTAGCGTGTCGGTGTACGGTAACTCAGTAAGTGTAATGCGTTAGTGTACTGTAAGTAGCGTGTCGGTGTACGGTAACTCAGTAAGTGTAATGCGTTAGTGTACTGTAAGTAGTGTGTCGGTGTACGGTAACTCAGTAAGTGTAATGCGTTAGTGTGCTGTAAGTAACGTGTCGGTGTACGGTAACTCAGTAAGTGTAATGTGTTAGTGTACTGTAAGTAGTGTGTCGGTGTACGGTAACTCGGTAAGTGTAATGCGTTAGTGTGCTGTAAGTAGCGTGTCGGTGTACGGTAACTGGGTAAGTGTAATGCATTAGTGTGCTGTAAGTAGCGTGTCGGTGTACGGTAACTGGGTAAGTGTAATGCGTTAGTGTGCTGTAAGTAGCGTGTCGGTAACTGGGTAAGTGTAATGCGTTAGTGTGCTGTAAGTAGCGTGTCGGTGTACGGTAACTGGGTAAGTGTAATGCGTTAGTGTGCTGTAAGTAGCGTGTCGGTGTACAGTAACTCAGTAAGTGTAATGTGTTAGTGTACTGTAAGTAGCGTGTCGGTGTGCGGTAACTCGGTAAGTGTAATGTGTTAGTGTGCTGTAAGTAGTGTGTCGGTGTACGGTAACTGGGTAAGTGTAATGCGTTAGTGTGCTGTGAGTAGCGTGTCGGTGTACGGTAACTCGGTAAGTGTAATGCGTTAGTGTGCTGTAAGTAGCGTGTCGGTGTGCGGTAACTCGGTAAGTGTAATGCGTTAGTGTGCTGTAAGTAGCGTGTCGGTGTGCGGTAACTCGGTAAGTGTAATGTGTTAGTGTGCTGTAAGTAGCGTGTCGGTGTGCGGTAACTCGGTAAGTGTAATGTGTTAGTGTGCTGTAAGTAGCGTGTCGGTGTACGGTAACTCGGTAAGTGTAATGTGTTAGTGTGCTGTAAGTAGCGTGTCGGTGTACGGTAACTCAGTAAGTGTAATGTGTTAGTGTGTTGTAAGTAGTGTGTTGGTGTACAGTAACTCAGTAAGTGTAATGTGTTAGTGTGCTGTAAGTAGTGTGTCGGTGTACGGTAACTCAGTAAGTGTAATGTGTTAGTGTGCTGTAAGTAGCGTGTCGGTGTGCGGTAACTTAGTAAGTGTAATGTGTTAGTGTGCTGTAAGTAGCGTGTCGGTGTACAGTAACTCAGTAAGTGTAATGTGTTAGTGTGTTGTAAGTAGCGTGTTGGTGTGCGGTAACTCAGTAAGTGTAATGTGTTAGTGTGCTGTAAGTAGCGTGTCGGTGTACAGTAACTCAGTAAGTGTAATGTGTTAGTGTGTTGTAAGTAGCGTGTCGGTGTACAGTAACTCAGTAAGTGTAATGTGTTAGTGTGCTGTAAGTAGCGTGTTGGTGTGCGGTAACTCAGTAAGTGTAATGTGTTAGTGTGCTGTAAGTAGCGTGTCGGTGTACAGTAACTCAGTAAGTGTAATGTGTTAGTGTGTTGTAAGTAGCGTGTCGGTGTGCGGTAACTCAGTAAGTGTAATGTGTTAGTGTGCTGTAAGTAGCGTGTCGGTGTACAGTAACTCAGTAAGTGTAATGCGTTAGTGTGCTGTAAGTAGCGTGTCGGTGTACAGTAACTCAGTAAGTGTAATGTGTTAGTGTGCTGTAAGTAGCGTGTCGGTGTACAGTAACTCAGTAAGTGTAATGCGTTAGTGTGCTGTAAGTAGCGTGTCGGTGTCCAGTAACAAAACAAAAGAAGTGTGAAGTGAGCCTACCAATTTGTTTACATCTTAAGAAATGGATCTGATCTTTTGTTTACTTATTCATTTAACTATTCATCCCATCTTAAAAACCTGAAACACAAGTGTAAGATGTCACTAAAACACTCACCTGTAGCAGCTGCCATGTCTTCTTCTCTAGTAGATATCTAGGTTTGACGTTGAATGCTAGTAAACCATTTAGACTGAGCGGCGTCCCAAAAGATCACTCAACTGGGTTTCTACATCTATTACAAAAACACAGATCACATATTACCATGTGTGTTGTGCTTCACTTAATCTCACAACGAAACTGTCTTAAACCATAAAGCTGTATGCGCAGTATCCAGCACACGGTGAGAAATCACAAAAGGGAAGTGAAACTAAGAAGACGCCAAAACCAGGAATCAGGGGCTTCAGTCATTGCAACTGTAATCTACAGTAAGCAGAATGAAAGGCTGTGGACTTCCGCTACAAAATGTCCAAGCCTGGACTGAATCAGTGCTCCGGGTGAGGTCTTCCATCTCTTTCATTGGAGGATGGAAGACAGAAGGTAAATACCCCGACCTAAGCCCAAAACCTCAACCGAACCCCAACAACAAAACTAATCCTAACCTCATCCCAAAATCTAATCCTAAACCTAACCTCAACCCAAAACTAACCTCAACACAAAAACTTATCCTAGCCTCAACACAAAATCTAAACTCAATCTTAACCTCAACCCAAAACCTAAATTTAACCTCAACACAAAAACTAATCCTAATCCTATCCTCATCCCAAAACCCAACCCTAACCTCAACCCAAAAACTAATCCTAATCCTAACCTCAACCCAAAAACTAAACTTAATCCTAACCTCAAACCAAAACCTAATACTAACCTCATACCAAAATCTAATCCTAAACCTAACCTCAACACAAAAACTAATCCTAGCCTCAACACAAAACCTGAACTCAATCTTAACCTTAGCCCAAAACCTAAACCTAACCCTAACCTCATCCCAAAATCTAATCCTAATCCTAATCTCAACACAAAAACTAATCCTAGACTCAACACAAAATCTAATCTAACTCTAAATCTAACCCAAAACCTAACCCTGAGCCTAACCCATAACTTAACCCTAACCTCAACCTAAAACCTAGTCCTAACCCTAACCACATCCCAAAACTTAATCCCAACACTTGCCCCAACACAAAAACTAATCCTAGACTCAACACAAAATCACATAATCTAACTCTAAATCTAACCCAAAACCTAACCCTGAGCCTAACCCATAACTTAACCCTAACCTCAACCTAAAACCTAGTCCTAACCCTAACCACATCCCAAAACTTAATCCCAACACTTGCCCCAACCCAAAACCTTATCCTAATCCTAACCTATAACCTCACCATAACCCCAAAAAAAACCCTAATCCTAACCTTAACCCAAAATCAAATCCTAAATCTCACACTGGCCCTAATGCTGATTATTAATAACTGGGATTTATGCAGTTATTAACAGACTGCTGCTGATCTCCCTAACGTGTATGTTGTTGTTATGTTACTGAGAGACTGTTGAGTATCTACTTCATCTAAAACACACCACTCCAAACAAAGTGTCACCCCATTAACCTTACTCCAGATAAATCCGACTTGCAAAATCACCACTCATATCAGCTAACACGCAACTATCATCCATCACGGAGCGCGTTACAAAAGAGGTAGTGGGCGGCGGGCCAGTGAAAAGCCAGTTAACTCCGTTTCGCAATCCAGCGGATTCTGCAAAGTTACTCCAGGACAAATGTGACTTGGCCTCTGTGTGCAACATCCAGCACACACCATACGCTCACAGAAGAAACAGAGCAGCTTGCCTGAAGCCATATACCCAAACTCCTCGAACTGTGAGAACTTCCATCCTTCAGCAAGCAAGAGTGAGGTTATCACATAACAGATCACAGGCTGCTTTACAAGTAGCTCATTTAAACAGCCAGTAATGTAGTTTATTCTCAGCCCTCGGTCTTATAGAAGGTATACATACTGATAATCATACGGGCAATATTTATTGAGCTACACATACAGAAGTCTGTCTCTCAGTATGGCGTCGGGCCGCCGTGTTTGCTAACCCAACACGCCAGACGTCTCGGTATGGAGCTGTAGAGGTTCCTAATGGTGTCCTGTGATAATCCATCCCATGCAGCTTGAACATCCTCACACAGCTCCTGCAGATGGTGCGGTAGGGGTGGAGGTGGAGTGACACCAGGCCTTCTGGACGTGTGGCAACAAACCATTCATCTTGGTGCTGACCACGGTGCCTCCACACACGGATTCGTTGGTCGTCTCCACCAAGACTAAAGCGGGACTCGTCACTGAAGATGCCATTCTGAGTCACTCCATGACAGTCTGGTACGACACCACTGCAGTCTTGGGTGACGGTGACGTGGTGTTAAGGACAGTCGTGGTAACCGTCCAGGTCCTGCATGGTGCAGCCGCCTGCCAGTGATGCTGCACTAACAGGATGACTCATGCTTGTTTATCTGAGCATGTGGCAATAAGATTTAGAACCTTGAAAATTTACACTACAGAGTTTAATGTGGTACGTGGTGGAGACCCCATGAAGCCATGGACCACAGTTGTCAGCAAGGTACTGTACAGGCTGGTGGTGGTTCCATCCCGGTGTGGGCATTGTTCTTAGGGCATGGCTGCGGTCCACTGGTCCACCGATAAACATCATTGACCAGTGCCGACTATGAAGGGATATTCAAGCTAGTTGATGCACCGTGCCATCAGGCCCAAGCTGCCTGGTGTGGCCTGTACATTCACCCAACATGAGCCCAATCGAGGCATTCCACTATCATGCCATGTTTAAAATCCTTGCCATGAGCATGCCAGTGTTCTTCATTCACAAGCTTACCTACACTGGTGTGGGGGTTCCCAAGCCATCCCCACAGCTATCCCCTGACTATGTCAGTGTATAAGCATACCTGTTTTCAGTGGAAATGTATTATAGTGTTTCACTTGTTCACAAAGACAATCATTCCTGTAAAAGCTTTGAAGGTCAGGGCAGTCTAATTACATTCCAAAGCCACGTCCCTTTCTCAGCTGGTACAGTATCATAGCTTTAGAGGATGTTTGGCTTCTCTCCTGCAGAAGGTCAAGCACCGCTCCCTTCTCCTCCTATTATAAAGATTCTTTCTAGTTAGAGGAATTGCTCTAGTTTCTCCTCAGTAATATCAGAGGTCACTGTAAGAACATCACCTTGTACTCCCTATGAATACTGATACTCCTCTTTGGGCTTAAAAGGAGAAGGGACCCATTGTTTGAGCGGAGAGGGACATTTCTCCGGGTGCTGCATTGTGCAGACACAGACAAAACCACACAAGATATACACACACAAATTTCATTTCCTTTAGTCCATTAACCGTAGCTTACCTAATGTATTAATGGACAATACATTTAGAGATTTTGGCCCTGTCCCCAGAGGCAGTGGAACGTGGGCATGTCGAGCATGTAGGAAAATAGAATCAGAGATTTCCTGTATGCTATCAGGGTTGCTATCCCTACATGAAAGAAGCAAATAAACTATATATATATATATATGTATATACACACACATATATATACAGTTCTGAAAAAGGTTTTAAGAGCCCACCTGAAGATCAGTATCTCTAGGTGTACAGGTTCTGGGTTTGTGTTGGTTCTGTTTGATTCTCTACACTACTGGAACCATGTCTCCCAAACTCCAGATCAGATATTGTATTAGATCTGTGTATTTAGAAAATCACTAATGACCTCCAGAAGCCTGTTTTTAGAACCATGCTTGCTGTGCGTTTCACCCCAGCCACCGCTCGCCAGTCTCTCTGTAGGTCACTCGAGGTCATCTTACGGTGGGTAAGGGACATTGGAATGAGGTGGCGCTCATCACGGTCAGTAGAGAGGGGGTTTGGCCCTCTGCCAGTCTGTAGCTGTGTTGTCCTGTGTGTTTGCTGCTGGACCTTGTTCTTATGAACCAGACTCTCACTGTATCTGGCAGTAAAGCTAGAACCCAACCTTCGGTTCCTCACTAAGAACCTGCTGTACATGTGGAGATGCTGATTTGAGTATTTGGTGGTTGGTGTAGCGGATAAAACCACTAACTGCCAGGGAGCCACCACCACATGTGGGAGACTGGGGTTAGAATCCTGGGGTTTGTTAGTTGATTTTAGTAAGCCAAATCTAATTGTCTCACTAAACTGCCAAATAATTTGTCTTGTTTCAAATGCATTTCCTCAAATTAAGCAAAATTATCTGCCAGTATGGTGAGAACATTCACTTGAATTTAGCACGCCCAAGTTTCTCAATATACTGCCAGATACTTATTTATTTTAAGACACGGTTTGGTTTGAAACAAGCCGAGCTCCCTAACAATACAATGGAGAAAAAAAAAATTGCCAGTGGGAGTTTACTATACTGGCAGATACTTTGGTCTGTTTCAAACTAATTTCTAAACATAAGTAAAATTATCAGCCAAAATAAATTTGACTTACTAAAATCACTTCTAACAGGAAAAGTTAAATAACCCAAAACTGTCCTAGAGTAGGTTAAAAAGAGCTTACAACAACCTCAAAATGAGAATGTTCTGAAATATCAACTAGATATAAGATCATTTTCATTTTTTTTATTTCTGCCAATATATATATATTTTTGTAGTGTAAACTACCCATATAAATACATCACCATCCTCTTTAAAGAAGAAGAGTAGGTTAAAGGCAGAACTAGCTCTCTTTTTCTTTACGCATCAAAGGGTAGTGACACGTGCACTAGTGAGGGAGCACAACACGCCCTGCAGCAGTTCATGACAAGCAGTTCAGTGGTGAAAAATAAAAGAGTGGGATCCTGAGGAGGAGAACATAAGCACAGCATGCACACCCCCACACACACTCACACACACACACACACACACACACACACACACACACACACACACACACACACACACACACACACACACACATACACACACACACGCACACACACACATACTCACATACACACACACACACACACACACACATACTCACATACACACACACACACACATATACACACACCCCCCACACACACACACATATACACACACCCCCCACACACACACACATACACACATACACACACACGCACACACACATACACACACACGCACACACGCATACTTACAGTTACAGCTGTTGTTTCAAAAAACACCTGGCCACCAGGTGCAAACTCACAAATGGCAGTGAGGAGCAGTTCTAAAAGCGCACACACACCTACACACACAGGCAGACACATACACCCACACACACATACACACACACACTCACATACACACAAGCAGCTGCTGTTCCAAAAACACCTGGCCACCAGGTGCAATCTCACAAATAGGAGTGAGGAGTGGTTCTAAAAGTGCACACCCCCACACAAACACACACACACTCTTACACACACACTCACACACACACACAAAGACACACTGACACACCCATACACTGTGCATACACTTGCCAGAATACACACATACACTCAGCCTGGACTCCAACACTGTCGCCTCTCAGGGGACACACGTCCAAATACGCCAGAAGTTTAGTTCCTTCACTTCATCCCATTTTCCCCACCGATAAATCAGTTCCAGTCTCACACATCCTGGAGGAGTGTGTGTGTGTGTGTGTGTGTGTGTGTGTTGGGGGGTGGGGGGTGGGGGTTTCAATGACAACCTTGTAGTTCATGAAGAGCAATTAGCCTCATCTGATTTTGTTAATTAAGGAAGAAGATTGATGGAGACGAGAGACAAAAGTACAATGTGAACATGCTGGAGAGCTGATAGAGATCTTAACTGTGTTATCTCTGCCTTTAAAACCCTCATCATTTAAAACCGGAGCTTTAAGAGCCCTGACGATGGAATGGGAAACAGTAATAATCTTAATTATGAAAATAATGGCTCTTAATGGTTCTTGGCTTCGGATGTACAGTCCAGCATGTTTGCACAACTGAATCACTGCAGTGTAAACAGAGTCATCCCGAGTGGTTTGGTCTGAAATGGCTCACTGCAGACAAGCTTACCACTGCTTACAGCAACCGGGAGAACCAAACATACCAGAACCAAATAGACAAAGTCGGTTCCATTCCCTCTGCTGTAAATCACATTGTAGGATTTTTAAGGAATACAGCTCTGGAAATAAATCAGAGCCCACTCCAGTTTCTTCTTCAATCAGCATCTCCACATGTACAGCAGGTTCTCAGTGAGGAACCGAAGGTTGGGTTCTAGCTTTACTGGCAGATACAGTGAGCGTCTGGTTCATAAGAACAAGGTCCAGCAGCAAACACACAGGACAACACAGCTACAGACTGGCAGAGGGCCAAACCCACTCTCTACTGACCGTGATGAGCGTCACCTCATTCCAATGTCCCTTACCCACCGTAAGATGACCTCGAGTGACCTACAGAGAGACTGGCGAGCGGTGGCTGGGGTGAAACGCACAGCGAGCATGGTTCTAAAAACAGGCTTCTGGAGGTCATTAGTGATTTTCTAAATACACAGATCTAATACAATATCTGATCTGGAGTTTGGGAGACATGGTTCCAGTAGTGTAGAGAATCAAACAGAACCAACACAAACCCAGAACCTGTACACCTAGAGACACTGATCAGGTACAGGTGTTCTATTGCATGTGTGCTGTTATTATCTCTAGAGCTATATCCAAAACTGGTACAAATGGGTATACACCACCAGTCAGACGTCAGGCACAGCTCCTCATAGCAGGTTCTCCGTCTGGTGATCTTAATGCAAACTATAAACTAGCACTGATGGAATTATCCAGTCCACCTTAAATCCTCCAGAGTGGAGCTGTACAGGAGGATGGAGCAGCTTCCTTACCCTGCAGTGGAGCTGATAGAACAAGGTTTATTACTAAGCAGGTTTGGAGCGATTCTATTGGTCGGTCCATCATGAATATTCACTAACCTGAAAGGAGAGCTAGAGCTTTTACACTGTGCAGAAAAAGAGATCAAAGTTTTTACACCACTAAATATATATTAGAGGTGGAGATATGGAGGAGTACCATACTGTGTACATCAGGAGTAGATGTGGTGTATCAGGATATGGACTGGTTCAGACTCTCAGCAGGTGGAGCTGTTCAGTGTACGACTGTAGAGACTATAAGATCGCCAACACCATCCAGTTAGAGGGGCGTGTCCAAACTTTTGAGTGGTGGTGTATTAAGAAATGAAGAAACCCTAATGTGACGGATTCGGACAGCATGGCCTTATTGAACACGCTTGGAATTCAGAATGTCTGGTATATTTGGGGGTGAGTTTATTATTGGAGTGCATTGCTTGCTCCTCATATGAGCAAGTGGGACGATTTCTAAGCGCCCCTTGGCCCATTTCTATTCTGAGACGCTTTTGCGAACTCTACTCGGTCTCTTTAATCCTAACCTCTGATTATCATAACCCCAGGCCAAGAGATCCTCAGCCCTAGCATACCTTATACTACACTACAGTACATTAACTCTAATCATCTGTTTTTAATATGTGGCATACGCACTACAGAACTGCTTCATCTGCAAAAGAGAGCATGGGGGGGCTGGAGCGGGGGTGTCTATGGTTGCTTCTGATTTGCGCTTCACATGTTGTTGCAGAATAATAAGCATGGGTACGTAAAGACAGGAGCGAGGCAGGAAAAACAATAAACAATTTGACATCTCTGGGGTGCAAACAGCATCTCCTCTCTCAAGTCTTTGGATTCCATGACTGCTTTCATTACGATCCGACTCAAAGCCTCGCTCTGCTTCGGGTGGGGAGGGACGAGAGAGGGGAAGCTCAGAGATCCCGGGGCTAGATGTTGATTTGAAGAGAGCAAAGAAAGAGTAATAGCCTTTGATGTGGAGGAATAAAAGCTGCAGCTTCTCTGCTTTGAAGGCTGAATGTTAGGAAACTGCAGACTAATTGGTGGTGTAATCTCGATGGATGGCGAGGCAACGGACTGAGCAACTTCCTACCACCCCTATTCACTGGATTCCGAAGTGCATACAACTCGGAGCTCGATGCATCAGTTATTTTATTTATTTATTTATTTTTTTTGTTTGTTTGTTTATATTTACATTTATTTATTTACATTTTTTAAAATGTATTTATTTGTATATTATTTATGTATTTATTTATTTATTTATTTATTTAAATGTATTTATTTAAATGTGTTTGTTTATTTATTTGTTTATATTTACATTTATTTATTTATATTTACATGTATTTTTTATATTATTTATATTATATTTTTTATATTATTTTTATTTTTTTTTTACTTTCCTCTGTATTTGTTGATCATGATCCGCACTGAACAAAAGAAAGGCCACTTAATGTATTCCATTCAAATCTGTTTTTTACTCTGATGTATCTATACTTATACATTAAGTAACACTTTCACGTAACTGCATTATAACAGCATTCATGATCTATAAGGCCTTTAAAACGCTTTATGATACCAGCCTTTGTAACAGTGTATAAATGTTCATAATCACACAAGGAAATATGGGAGTGTGGTGGTGTTGGGAAGGAAGATAAAGGTGACCAGGATCAATAACTGATGATAAATTTAGACTGATATGATCAATATTTATTGAGCTACACATACAGAAGTCTGTCTCTCAGTATGGCGTCGGGCCGCCGTGTTTGCTAACCCAACACGCCAGACGTCTCGGTATGGAGCTGTAGAGGTTCCTAATGGTGTCCTGTGATAATCCATCCCATGCAGCTTGAACATCCTCACACAGTTCCTGCAGATGGTGCGGTAGGGGTGGAGGTGGAGTGACACCAGGCCTTCTGGACGTGTGACAACAAACCGTTCATCTTGGTGCTGACCACGGTTCCTCCACACACGGATTCGTTGGGCGTCACCAAGACTAAAGCGGGACTCGTCATTGAAGATGACCCGCTGCCATTCCGACACCACTGCAGTCTTTGGTGACGGTGACGTGGTGTTAAGGACAGTCGTGGTAACGGTCTGTGTGCATGTAGTCCTGCATGGTGCAGCCGTCTGCCAGGATGACTCATGGAGTGCTAAGCGTCAAACATACCCACCAAGTTTCATTCCCGTCGGTTGATTCGTTCTGGGTGCAGCAAAGACGATGTCCACCACCGTGACTGCAGCACCATTTTTCAGCCCAGGTTTATAGTAGGTTTAGTGAGTTGCATGGCCAGAGGTTATGCACACATAAGATGCTGAATTTGCATCAGCTTTATGAACAGAATTAGAGGCGTAGCCAACCGCACAGTTTCCATCGCTGAAGCAAAAGAGAACGTTTGGGTTTGAGACAGCTCTCAAATACGGATATTTAACCTCAGAACTGAAACTGATTTTCAGCTTAGTGTCAGCGCTCATACGCGCTTCTCCCTCCACTGGCTCTGAAATTATGTTTTGAACAAACAGAATTTGACTTCTTCTCGATCATACACGCCGAACCGCAGCTCATATTTACTTTAGCAGATCGTACCTTTATGACGGAATGAATTATTAAGCATGCGGATCACATGAAAAAGAAAAAATGCAACCCAGCATCTCTCTCTCCCTCTCTCTCTCCCTCTCTCTCTTCTTTTAGCTACTGAAATATTGATTCGAGGTTTAACCAACAAATCCGACCTCCCGCTGCAGCAGCTCAGCTCTGCACTGCGCTCCACAAACAGACATTTCGACTTTGGGTTTTCTGCTGTAAGGCTGTTCCTTTTATTCGGGGCCTTAATGAAGATTGCTGCTACAGTTGAGGGTGGGGGGCAGGGGCGGATGGGGGGATAAAGTGCTGGAGTCATTAAAAAGGTGACACAGATGCAGTAGGTTCATCTGCGCTGGAGGAAAAACAGGAGAGACAAAGAGGTTTTAAATGAGATGCTGTTGTGTTATTCCAGAGCCCATTAATGTTTCAGCACCCGGCACATTTCCATGAATGGCATTATTCAAATTATGCAAAGTCACATCAGTGTGCCTTCTTGGCAATGCGTAGTCCTTAGCACAACAATGACATTGGTGAAATTCATTCTAAGGGAGAGGACTGTGCAGTGTTGGGCATGCATCTCCTTGTGTGCTTGGGTGACATTCAGCAGTGGGGTTATTCTATAGCTACTGTCTGAAACAAGTGGCCCCCAAACGGCTCTAGGTGGACCCAGAGGGAATCAGCCGACAGGAATGAAAATTGGTGGGTAGGTTTGACATTGTGAGACATGCAAATGACTCCAATTTCACGCTCGGCCGTGCATGTGACGTAAGCCGGGATGGGCTTTATCGCTGGACCTGACTGACCCAACAGCCAGACGTTTAGATGAGTCACCCTGTTAGTGGCAGCACCATTGGGTACGGCTGCACCACGCAGGACTACATGCACGCAGACCGTTACCACGACTGTCCTTAACACCACGTCAGTGCCGCAGGTATTTATAGTCTCAGCGTCCTCCTACAGCGCCACCTGCAGGAGGCTGGGTCTACTGTAACGTTTTGTCCGGTGAGCTTAGATCTACATTTACATTCCTAAAATAGGAATTCCAGACTTTGATGGTTTAAAAATTGCTTGGGAACCTAAACAGTAATCCAAATGATTGCTTCCACATGTCATTAGCTGCTTCTTTCAGCGAAACCTCACTTTGCAGCGAGTGAGTGTTATTCCCAGCCGTCTACTTTTTCCTTCTGACCGCCAGCAGTGTTTCAATCAAAGTCATTGCTGCTCCGCTAGGGTCAAAATACGGAATCTGTTTGTGTGGATGTGAGTCTGTATGACATGTATGGCAACATTCCAACATTTGGGAATCACTTCTTATTTACATGCTGTCATAATAACTGGGTTGCTGCATACTGCTCCGCTGTACCTGTACTGTCTCAGACTGGTGTTTCTTCCTGTACTGGACTTTATTAGCCTCAGTCTGCCTCTACATGCGGACTCTACTACTCAGCACTGTCATGTACAAATACAAGACCATGCAATGTAAGGTATTGTGTGTGTGTGTGTGTGTTAGGACGTGTGTCGCTCTCTGTGCACTGTGAGCTAATGTAACCAAAGACGAATTCCTTGGATGTGTGAACATACTTGACAAATAAAGCTTGATTCTGATTAGATGTGAAAACAGAACCATCAATCTTATGGTTCTTGCTTATATAGGACTAACAGCCTATGCCCCCCACCACCCACCACCCCACTGCTCTCTACTCCCCCTACTGACTCCAGATATTGCCGCTCTGGAAATTACTGGTGCTGTTCTAGAGAGATTCCCAGCATTAACGGCTTTAAATCTTCCTCCATTCCTCCTCTTACACCTTATCGTATCTGTGTTACACCTCAATTTCACCAAATTGGTTTGACCTGGAGATGTTCCACAAGCCCCCTTCTGGAGTAAATTGCCTCCTGTATTTCACCAAATGTGGAGCTCCCACTGCAACATCAGCCCTCTATCTATCTATGCATATATACACTACAGATATATACACTAGAGGATGACCAACACTGCACTGTGCAGCTGCAGATGAGCTATTGCCTCTGACTGTCCATCTACAAGGTGGACCAGCAAGGTAGGAGTGTCTACTAGAGTGGACAGTGAGTGGACACAGTGTCTAAACACTCCAGCAGCACTGCTGTGTCTGATCCACTCACACCAGCCCAACACACACTAACACACCACCACCACGTCAGTGTCACTGCAGTGCTGACACTCAGTACCCAGTAATAGGAAACCCTGGTAAAAGGAATCGGACGAGGCTGAGGTCCAGCTTCCTATTTGCCAGCTTCAAAACATTTTTCGTTCCACCTTAAACTGGACTTGAGGCATTATAATAACAGTTGCATCATTTAAGGTGGACCAAGAAACTTCAAACCAGAAGCTGGTGAAGAAGAAACCGACTTTAGCTTGGTAGAAAACAGTGCCTGCTTTAATTAGGCCTTTACTAGCCTAGTCTATATGCCAGGTAGCTGCACAGTGTGCTGTTGGGAGGTGCGGCATGTGTTGCATAATGCTGATGTAGAGGTCTGCATGATGATGTTTTAATCTGGGCTGTTTGGGATAATCTGGGGAAATTACAGGCATCCTTTATCCCGTACAAATCGGCCAATCAGATTACAGCCTTACTACATTACCGGACCCCCTCTGGTAAAACTAAACCCACTCCAGTGGGACCTAAAGCATCACTAATTAACAACTTGTACCAGGACAGAAACAGTGTGTTGGGGGGAGGAGATGATTAGGACCAGTCGAACCTCGAGTACGATACCACACCGTGGGTGAATTTATCAGAGAGATGGACATGCATTACATCTATAGAAATATTCTGTTGCCAGGTTACACTATTTGGTCCCCTGCCACTATGATTCTAATGAGAAAGCGAGTTCTCGCAGGCTGGCCTTCATTTGAACTTAAATGGGACCGCATCAGCAAAGCAGGGCCTACAGCGCTGCTCTGAACCTACAAAGAGAATAATCTGAATTCTGAAACCCCGGCTTTTGGTTTATGCATCAGGGAGCTGCACAGTCAGGCATAGTTGAAGTGATTAGTCATGGATATGTTTAAGGTTTCCCAACGACCAACAAGATCAAGACATTTAGGTTTAGGACGCACTGAACACTAAGACTCTATTCATGCATGCATGGAGTATGTACAACATTGTGGTGCTGTTGGGAAGGAGGATAAAGGTGACCAGGATCAATACCTGATGATAAATTTAGACTGATATGATCAAAATTTATTGAGCTACACATACAGAAGTCTGTCTCTCAGTATGCCGTCGGGCCGCCATGTTTGCTAACCCAACACGCCAGACGTCTCGGTATGGAGCTGTAGAGGTTCCTAATGGAGTCCTGTGATAATCCATCCCATGCAGCTTGAACATCCTCACACAGTTCCTGCAGATGGTGCGGTAGGGGTGGAGGTGGAGGGACAACAGTCGCATGTCTCACCATGTCACATGTACCCATCAAGTTACATTGCTGTCGGTTGTTTCCTTCTGTGTGCAGTTTTTAACATAGGCCCCTCAGAGCCCCCTTCAGAGCTCTCAGAGAGGTGTGGACATCAGACCCCCATTCATTTTCACCTCCATTTAAACCCCATAATCTCATATAACCTACACCCACCAAACTGCCTGGGCAGATCCCCGAACTCTAATCCACAGCCATACTGGCCCGCCCTCCTCCATGTGTCGTTTATTCATCTATCGTTCCTCCCATAGACTCCAATTCATTCTTAGCACACCGGCTAGCCACGGGTTTAAGCTGCACAATCACTCTGTGTTTCTTCAGGCACTTTTCTAGCTGCAGTTAAAACTTCACCATGAAACACATGAAACCACTCTGTCTTCTGAAACACCAGCCAGCCAGCCAGCCAGCCAGTCACTCTGAACTCTGTAAAACTCTTTAGTGAGCTTTAACCAATCCTGACAAAGTAGACGCTCTAGCATGCAGTGTCTTAGAAAGAGAGGAGAGAGGAGGGGGAAGGGGGGAGGGGGGGCAGACAAGAACAAATGAGTCAGACAGAGGAAGAGACAATAACGAGTGAGTCAGAATAAAAGAGAGAGAGGGAGAGAGAGAGAGAGGGAGAGGGAGAGAGGGAGAGAGAGAGAAAGAGAGCTGAAGAGGGAGAGAGGGAGAGAGAGAGAAAGGTTAGTTCAGTGGAATGATCAAAAGCACTAAGCTTTGTTGTGGTGGAAACGATTCAACCAACATTAGGACACTACACACACATACACACACTACACACACACACACTACACACACACACACACACACACTACACACACACACACACACACACACACACACACACACACACACACACACACACACACACACATACACACACACACACACACACATACACACACACACACACACACACACGCACACACGCACCTACACACACACGCACACACGCACACACACACACACACACACCTACACACACACACACACACACACACACACACACACACACACACACACACACACACACACACATACACACACACACGCACCTACTCACACACGCACCTACACACACACGCACACACACACACACACTCACACACACACACACACACACACACACACACACACACACACACACACACTGTCATCCTGATCCCACAGCCTCTCACCAAATCCATCTCATACCAGAGTGCACACACTTAAAGGTCTGGAAAGCATTATCTTTGCTCACTTAATAAATCTCAAAGTCCCACATTAATATTAGAATGTCTCATTAATAAGTCTGTGTGATTAATACAGTATGAAAACATTTAGATTCCCCTATTTAATTTTCAGAATGACGGACAATTACTTTTTATTTGCAGAATTTAACATACTGGAAATATGTTAAAGAAGTGTCTCTCTGTATGGTGGCCCAGCGCCATAATGTCATAGCGCAACATATACATATCTATATACAGTATACACACACACACACACACACACACACACACACAGACCCACACACACACACACACACACACACAGACCCACACACACACACACACACACACACACACATACATACACACACACACACACACACACACAC
Source organism: Prochilodus magdalenae (assembly GCA_024036415.1). NCBI lineage: Eukaryota > Metazoa > Chordata > Actinopteri > Characiformes > Prochilodontidae > Prochilodus > Prochilodus magdalenae. The sequence continues at coordinate 21,575 of JAMWET010000673.1, read as the reverse complement.
ACACACACACACACACACACACACACACACATACACACACACACATACACACATTTTTATATATGTATATATATATATATATATATATATATATATATATATATATATATATATATATATATATATATATATATATATAATATGTGCTATATAGTTACCATTGTGTTCTGAGAAACATCTCCATAGTACTCTATTGTGTTATTTTGCCATTCTGTAATATTTCTGTGATGTAAATTGTAATATGTAAATTTTAATAAAGCTTTATACATACACATACACTATCCATTGTATCAGCTCCACTGATCACATAGGACATTCTGTAGGTGTACAGGTCCAGACTGTATTCCATCTGTTTCTCTGTATACTGTATTACCCTGTTCTTCAATGGTCAGGACCACCACAGGACCACCACAGAGCGGCTGGTGGATCATTCTCAGCACTGCAGTGACACTGACGTAGTGGTGGTGTGTTAGTGTGTGTGGTGCTGGTGTGAGTGGATCAGACACAGCAGTGCTGCTGGAGTGTTGAGACACTGTGTCCACTCACTGTCCACTCTATTAGACACTCCTACCTTGCTGCTCCACCTTGTAGATGGACAGTCAGAGATGATAGCTGTAGTGTATATATGCATAGATAGATAGATAGATAGATAGATAGATAGATAGATAGATAGATAGATAGATAGATAGATAGATCCAAAACAGGAAGCTAATACAAGGAAGCCCAGAACTCTGCAGGTACATAAAGAGACTTCACATTCGCTAAACCAAACAAAGGGGTATATAAAAGCCAGTTAATGAGTCCAGGATCATTTACAGGTGGGCAGAGCCAGGGAGAATCCCAGTACAGTCTCCGAAAGAGAGAGAGAGAGAGAGAGAGAGAGAGAGAGAGAGAGAGAGAGAGAGAGCTTGCATTCAGTGCATGTTAAGACTCATGCAGGCCATTGAACTCAGCAGTAATATTGTAATTGCGTCCACCCATTAAAAAAATCTTGTTTTCTTTGATTATTTTGATGTCAGGATGGGAACATAGGGGCCATTCCCATTTATTTATCTATCCATTCTACAGCACTGCCTGCTCTCTCTCTCCCTCCACCCCTCCCTCTCTCTCTCTCTCTCTCTCTTTCTCTATTGGCACAGTATTTGAATGACTGAAACCATGCAAAAGCAGAACAGATCCATTCATTAGTATAACACTCCAGTGTCCCCTACAGGTCAGAGCTGATACTGCACCCCTTAGCTATTCAAAGCATGTTTCCCAGTCTGGCTTCTGGATTTATGATTCCATTCCCTTTCCGTACGAAATTTTATTTAACTGTGTTGTTTGTCTCGGTGCTCTCTGCATCAGTCATGTCACCCTGAATGCACTGGAGACATCTGTCTAACCAAAGGCATGTAGCCGTAATAATACTAGTGTCGATTTTCTGAGCAGTTTCACTGGCTGTTACAGTGAAAGGGAGGCATCAACATTACAACCGTTCTGTCTGCCACTGGCTTGACAGTGCTGGCTTCTCAGCCTCTATGACTATAAACACAATTTCTGTGGGAGGCAACAAGCGCTTATCGTGGCTGTGCTAATACCACTACCAGGTCTCTGAATGTTCTGAGGTCATTGGATATCAGAAAGTCTATAAATGAGAATTTGAAATCAAAATATGAGGGGAAAACAGGATGCACAGAAAACGGGACATCCAACAACTGTCAGTCCCCTAAAGCATCACCTTTGGAAAATCTCGGTCTTGCTTAAGACCTGAACAAAGTGAGAAGACCACTGTGAGAAGACAATGCTATGGGTCTGAAAGGCTTTGTATCTGTCAGGAAGCCATGCAGATCAAAATACAGAAGAGACTGGTGTTCTCCAAACACTAGACCGTTCACTCCAGGTCCCTGGTCTCCACATCATTGAATGAGGTTCAGTTGAGGTTGGCTTGAACCACAAGAATCAAAAAATGCAACCAACTTCTAAGAGGGAAATTCGGCGGTGTAGAAAAATATCGCTGCAGATTCAGATGTGTCTCCGGACAAAAAAGGAGTCACCTTGCATGTTTAGGGTGGTAGGCTCCTGCAGATGGCGCTGCTGCACGAAGATGATGGGGCTATAAATCCTTGTGGGGTGTGAGTGACGGGATCCATAGACTGAGAAGAGGTCCTACAGTGCAGGGAATGTCTCGTTCCATGTGTGGAAAATGGCTCCAGAGCAGATGTTACTGATTGGCTAAAAGGAGGGACTGCATGTGGGCGTGGCCAAAGACCATAGTGTGAAGGAAGTAGCTGAATCTGCAGGTGTATGGAAGCGTACGGTCGTGCGGCTCTACTAGCAGTGGGTAGAATCCCAGTCTACAGGGAATCCTCCTCGGAATGGTGTCAGGTAGGCATCCACCAAATCTAAGCAATTCTTTGACGCAAGAGTGTCTAAACATGTGGCCTACATCCAGAAACGTCCGGTCCATGCCAAACCCAATCAGAGCTGTTATTGGTGCTCATATTACAGGTATTACACACTATTAGACAGTCATGGGATTATGGGATGTCATGGGACTCATTAGCCATGCAAGAGGATCAGCTTTTTTCAATAGCAGCATGTAAATACAGCATTAGCTTGCTCTACTGTGTCCTCTGAGAGCTTGGCTGAGCTGTTTATTAGTTGTATGCTGTCAGTTGTTATTGTTGCCAATGGCTAGCATATTGATTGTGAGGTTAATAATCGTTTATTTTGATGAAAACAAAAAATCATATTACTATATCATCATTTTACCATAATGCCTCAAGCCTAGTTACATTGACTTCCATTCCAAAGAAATAGAATTGGAATATATCACTGCTGTCCAAAGAAAAACATTATCAACAAAAATCTCCATTTACAAAATTCCATGGCGATTGGACCAACACAAATGGCCCAAAATTGACTTACATTAGAATTAAATTAGATTTCTGCCTTCTCCTGTAAAGCTGCCATTTTGGAAATACCTAGTGTCTACACTTATTGTCCAGTGTATCAGCTCCACTGACCCTATAGGACACTCTGTAGGTGTACAGGTCCAGACTGTAGTCCATCTGTTTCTCTGTGTACTGTATTACCCTGTTCTTCAATGGTCAGGACCCCCACAGGACCCCCACAGAGCAGGTACTATATGGTTGGTGGTGGACTGTATTAACAGCTCTGTGTCAAGGCTGGACTGAGAATAGTCCACCAGCCAAAAGCATCCAGCCTGTGGGCAGCGTCCTGTGACCGCCGATGAAGGACTAGAGGATGACTAACCCAAACTGTAATAGCAATTCCCACAAAACACAGAGCGTGTGTTTGTTATGGATACTATGGAGATCTGAGCTTCTTCACTTCTCCCATCTTACGCACTGTCAACACACACACACAGGCTAAGCTCTCCTCTCACTTCACCTCGGCATCTCCACAGCATGAGCCAGTATCTCTGAACGCAGTCGTATCAGTTATGCTTGAGTTATACAAGTGAACACAGAACACAAACACAAACACTCAGAGGCTTAATAAGGCTTTTAGGAGGCAGATACGGGTCAATTAGGGGTTTGATTTAGCAGCAAACAAACTCCAGCCGGGAACAGAGGGAGAGATAAAAGCCAAAGATAAAAGAGTCCTTTTACCGTGCAAGTGGCCTGCAGAGACTACCCAGCAGCAGGACCGAGGCGGACCGTGGTGGTCAGGGAAAACATGCTTATGAAATTACAAGGGGGGACGAGGGGGCGCATGGAAGGCATTACGCTTCGGGTGCCACGCATGAACACAACTAGCATTTGTAGATGTGGGATCCATCATCAAAATGGCTCTTACTTAAACATGTACTCACAACACCCCTGCATGTTCTTACTCTTTATTGTAGGACGTCGGCTCATTTACGGCACCACCGCAACATTATCGCTACTATTTAATTAGCCATATTGTCAAGTCATTTATTTACATGGCATGATTTACAACACATGGTGTCACAAAGCAGCTTTACAGAGAAGCCAAGTCCGAGCCGCCAATGAGCAGGCCAAGAGAAAACTGCAGAGCAAGAGGAGGAAACCTGGAGAGGAAGCCAGACTCAAAAGGGGTACCCAGCGTCTTCACATCCAGGTGGGATAAACACAGCATAGGATAGGATAAAGTTCCACGGTGGGCAAACAGGTCAGAACTGCAGGCTTGCAAGGCACCCAGTCAAGGCAGATAATGCAATAGCACAGACAGCATATGCAATAGCACCTCAGACAGCATAGGAATGGGCAGTTGTAGTTTCCACCTCAGATCTGCACAGGATGGGCAGTTGTTTCAGGCTTGCACAGGATGGTTTTATGCCACAGGGATGGGCAGTTGTTAGGCCAACGGTTGCACAGGATGGCCAGTTGTTCCGCCTCAGGCTGCACAGGATCGGATGGGCAGTTCAGGCTGCACGCATCAGGACTGCAGACCTCAAAAGATCTGGCAGTTAGTTGTTCCGCTTCAGTCCACACAGGCCAGGCTTTTGTCCTGTCTCATATCACACATGATGTGCAGTTGTTCCATCCAGAACGCACAGGATGGGCAGTTGTTTAGCATGACAAAGTGAGAAAGGAAAAAATCTGAATAAAACATAATATTACAGTAACATCAAAACTTTCTTTTTTTTCTGTATTTTCAGTTTCAAAACTTCACTCCCTAGTCATATAGTCCATAATGCAAACTACACTGCAAAAAAAATGTTTTGAATAAATGTCGGAGTTTATATACACCTCTGGGTCACTGCTGGACTGAGAATAGTCCACCAACGAAAAGCATCCAGCCTGTGGGCAGCGTCCTGTGACCGCTGATGAAGGACTAGAGGATGACTAACCTAAACTGTAATAGCGATTCCCACAAACACACACGAACACAGAGCGTGTGTTTGTTACGGATACTATGGAGATCTGAGCTTCTTCACTGCTTTTTTTTTGTGACTTTATGAAGGAACAGAATCTGACTCAAGGAGTCGGACTCGACCGGGCAGTAGGAACTTGGCAGAGCACCATGATGTGAGAATTACAAGCTAGAGTAATATTACACGATGTTATTACAGGAGGCTGAAGACGGTGTAACAAAGGCTGCCCAAACCTTTTTGGCATGCATGCAGCCTGCGCCGGGATTGAAGCGGAATGGGTCAGAAGTCATCTGGAGGAACTATAGACCTCTGTGAGACAGGGACACAGGTAAAGTACAGTCTTGTCCTCTCACAACACCAGCAGGAAAGAGCTCACTGCTTTGTTTGCCCTCTAGCCGTGAGACTGTCGAGTACAAGTCAGTCCGAGAGTTACTCTTGTCCGGTCTCTCGCTCATTCACTCAGTCTTTCCTCTTCCTCACTTCCACCAACACCATTTTCTTTGATCTGAGGTTTTAAAGGCCTTTCTGAGCTGATCTCCTCTGGCATGATGTCCACGCTGGGCATACCGAGCTCCTTTCATCTTATAGGTGGGTGAAGATCCATAGTTATTGAAGATCTGAAGTTACAGGGTCTTTTATTTTGCCCCCTTACTTTGCTTCCTGGTTATTTCCTCTTCCTGGTGCTGTTGGCCCGCCCCACCCCCAATTAGTAAAATGGTTTCTCCCACATTCTCATTGGCCCAGGGCCTGCAAATGAGCCCACTGTTCCTTTAGGAAGAGCATTTCCCAGGTTCACAGGTATTCCTGATTTGGTTTGCGTGTAGCTGCTGCTGCTGGTGGTCCAGATTGTTTGACGGCAGGTAAGCTACTGTCTTATTCCAGTGTGTGTCTTCTGTCAGACATGTGACTGGAGGTGATCTTTGTTGTCTTGGGTAAGTTTAATGGTTTCATTGGTTTTCTCTAGTGTAGGGTGGTTGGCCTGCAGTATCTTGAGCGTGATAAGGCCAGTATAGTGCCTGTGTTTGTGTTCAGTATCAGTGTTTATGGAGCTTCCATGTTATGTAAGACCGCTAATAAATGTTAAGCTAATTTAATTTTGCCACCTAAAGCTCTTAGCTCACTGCTGTTTTTGTTTTGGTTTGTGTTTTTTGTATTGGTCAGTTACCTGTGTTGAAGATCAGTGTTTTTGTTTATGTATGTATGTATGTATGTATGTATAAAATGTGTATACATTTTTCATGTGGCAACAACTGCATTCTTAGAACAGAACCTGAACTGTATGCATTTACGACGGGGTTGGAGCCCCTGGGCGAATGTTGCCATCAGGGCTCTACAGGTTATAGGTCAAAAGCAATTTGGAGATAAGCTGACCCTTCTGGTCAAACCAGACACATACTTCTTAGATTTAGGGTGGGGTGATATGGTGTATAAACCTTCTGTGACAAGGTTCTGTCTTTAGACTGAGTAGGACTGTGTAGGACAGCAGGACTGTGTAGGATTGAGTTGGGCTGAGTTCAGACTCTACTGGACTGGCCTGGCTTAGGGCGAGAGATGTGAGTGAACTGCGATCGCCTTGAAAGGAACTACTCCAACATCTCCACCCTTCAGTCTCCTCACTCCATCCTTCTGTGCAAGCAAGGAAAGAAACTACACCTTTTTACTAGTGTATTACTGTTTAGTGGTAGTTTATTGTGACTAGCTGACTCTTGACTAGAGACTTTGGGGAGCCTTGGTGATTGGGGTTGTAGTGGTAGAGAGGGTAACCAGTCTTGTGGGTGTGTTATTAGTCTGGGTCTGTTCAAAATTGTGTTCAACCTTGGTTTGTAGGTTTTGGCATGGCTGTAAGTAAATTGATTCCTTTTTCTTCTTGCCTTTCTCTTTCCCCAGGCTCCCGTCCCCAAGAGTGATTAGTAGATTGGACTCCGGAGGTCTTTCTATTGGGGCTATCCATCCCTTACTTTGTAGTAGACTTCTGGCACCTATCTGTAAGAGTTATATGGCAGAACAGGTGTTCATTATTCTTCAGTTGTTGAATAAATTATTGTCGTGGAAGCTTGTCTGCCTTCCTCATCAGAAGAGAACCCTCGTGTAGCAGTGGAGTTTGGTTGGGTTATAATGTAAAGCTATAGTGTAGCAACCGCCTACACCTGGTTAACGCGTACCCTCAACATTGTTTTGAAGCTGTTATGTAAAGCCGTTGATGTCATGTCATGCTGCACCTATATACTTGACCATATACTTGACTGAATCGATGATATCATGGTAACAGGGACTTTTTTTTTCTTTTTTTTTTTTAAATATAAAGTGTTCTTTAACTTGCATTAAGTATATAAATATCATTGTACTAATATTGCTATGTATTGCTTCTTGGATTAATTTGATGTCAAAGTGGTTCTAACAAAACCAAGTGTGTATATACATATCGGTGTCAGTTTTCATAGCGGTGTCCTGTCTGGGGGCTACATGCCCCCTTTTGTCATGCAAGAGGTGCAGAAAGATGTAGTAGCTAACAATGTAGTACTAAGCTCATTGGACAAAAGAGTCCCATGTGACTAAAACGTACCTAATGGCATGTCCTACCTCCACGAGCACCAGTAACAGCTGTGATTGGATTTGGCTTGTACTGGACAAGTTTCTGGATGTAGGCCACATCAGTGTCCAAGGAACTGGTCAGTTGGTCCAGATTTGGTGGATGCCTTGCCTGGTGGTTTAGTGGGTGTTCCAGGTAGTCCTACGGATTTCCGAGAGGATCGGTCACATGTGCAGCCCTGTGAATGCCGAAATGGTCATCTTGGAATTGCTGGGGATGGGAATGTTATGTTCCTCTGTAAGATGATGAGCTAAAGGCAAAGCCTGGTTGTCCAGCAGCTCAGTGTAGACACTGGGGTGCACATCTACGGTCACCTCAAACAAGAAACCCATTATAACACCCCCAGAACATCATTGAGGGGGTTCAAGTTTGTCCAGGGCACTTACTTTATGATGATACTGTTTAGCGCCATGGGAAAGACGTTTGCCGTGAACTTCTAGAGCTGTAAAGGGTTAATTGGCATTTGTCCACTTTGGCATGCTGTCCATTGGTACAACCAAAATCTGCAGGAACTGTGTGAGGATAAACAAGCTGCATGGGATTGATTCACAGGACACAATCTGGAACCATCAATTTCAATTTCTGTAAGTGTAGCTCAAATACTGATCATATCAAATTTAAATTTATTATATATAACCTTTTATCTTCCTTCGCAACAGCCCCGCCCGGGTGCACCTACTACTTTGATTGTATGTATGTAGGGAGAGAACACTATATAATTATTTTTCATATATAAAAAATTTTATATATATATATATATATATATATATATATATATATATATATATATATATATATATATATATATATATATATATATATATATTATACTATATATATCTATATATATATAAAATTCTATTTTTTCACTAAAAGCTTTGGGTTCTACCTTTTTTATATTATATTATCACGTTAGTACATACTGGGACTTATTTAAAGCCAAGACGTTAAAATATTATCTAAATAAAAGTGGACATGAAATGTTGTGGCTCCCAAGGTGGCTTCAGTTGGGATTTCCCTGACCCCTCTCTCTGGGTGCAGCTATTATTTCAATGATCCATCGTCCATGTTAAATAATAATTTAAAAAATAAAAAGGAAATTAAGCTGCCTATTCTAAATTCGTTGTTTTTGTGAGGCCATGCTTACACCAATTACTCTCCTGTGCCAGTTAAGCCACGCCCATTCACACTGAGGTTATCAGGAAGGTTTCAGCCCTCACTGCTTTATCAATGAGGGATCATACCGGGCAGCCAATAATGGCAGAGCCCACTCGTCTAACATCACTCTTAAAGACCCGTATCTGGTTTAATCCTAAAGCAGACATGCAAAATGATTTGTCAATATATTATATCATCATATGTGGATCTCCATAAGCGGAAAACAGTAAACACAATACAAAATATAATCCAGGCTTTTTAGTGTCTGCTAATGAAAGCTGCTAATGAAATTCCAGCTATGCCACTGACCCGCACACCAAGTCAATAGAAGATCGTTTTTTTCCCCCTTATAATAAAGACTGACAAACTAGATGCAGATTAAGGAAACGGTGTAATTACTGTAATCAGTAATAGGGTATTAAATTTTACTCTTCTTTTTAATTGCACACACTAAATACAATATTTTGTCCTCCACCTAATCACCACTTAATTTGACCTTCTAATTAACAATGGAACTTTCACAGTGTATTGTTTAATTGACTTTAATTTAATCATTTTAGTGTGTATTGAACAAGAAATTGAACGTGTTGTCAGCGGTTTAATAGGCCCTTCAGCTTCTATCTAGCTGTCGACTGGCGCTCTGTCTTTCCCTGCCTGCGTTCTTAAGCAGGCGCTGGGTGTTTAAATGAGCATGTGACACTGATTAGATGAGCTTATTCCTAATTAACTGTGTGTGTGTGTGTGTGTGTGTGTGTGTGTGTGTGTGTGTGTGCGTACCATAAACCATCATGTCAATAGAAGTACACTATATCTGGGATGTAGGCAAATAGCTCCACGTGAGAGAAACATCTGGAGCTGCTGGTTCTACATGTTTACTCCTCCTAGCTGAGAAAGGAAATTAAATTAATAGATTTATTGCTTAGAAATAAATAAATGTATTCATGTATACGAGTGCTGTGCTGGTGCATGACTCTGGGGTTGAGTCCAAGTCTGGATTCCTGACACAATCAACCCTTCAACTCGTGGTGGACACAGTATGCTCCGGAATGTTGGGTCTGTTGGTGTTCATTTATACACAGCTTTCTGATCGGAGTTTTCCCATTAAGAATGAATGGGGTGGGAAAGTGCATGCCCATCTACAGTCCTTCTGCTCAACCTACTCTCACAGCAGACCCCCAAGCACAAATCCAATGTTAGTTCCACCCCATGCCGAGACGTCTGGGATGTTGGGTTAGCAAACACGGCGGCCCGACGCCATACTGAGAAAAAGACTTCTGTATGTGTAGCTCAATAAATATTGATCATATCAGTCTAAATTTATCATCAGTTATTGATCCAGGTCACCTTTATCTCCCTTCCCAACAGCACCACAATCCCACACCTCCTTCTGGGTGCAGCTATTGCTTATACTATTTGTATGTCTGTAGGTAGAGAACACTATTATAATGATATTTTTAAATATATATATTAAACTTTTGTATCATTTGGGATTTGCAGGTCTATCTGGGGAAATAACATTTTTATTTTGTGCAGCTACATGTATTTACATTTCTATAAAATGGCCACTTCCATTCCACAACATTCATTAGCCCTACGCTCATTTCTGCTTTACACACCTCTCCATCAATATGTCCCTCAACGTGTCCTGGTTGACTATAATGGGCATTCTGGCTCTTAATCATTGGGCAGGAGTCAATGCCAACTCCAGGCAGTTCCTCTGGAATCGACTCCCCATCAACAGCTCTATGTTATCTTAATAGAGACCAGCTAAACTGTCCTGTATTCTCCTTCGGGGGCGTTGATAAAATATAGTCACATGAAAAACTTTGAACAAATTATCTGTGTTAACACATCATCTACAGAGAACCATCCTAAATATACAGTTTTTAAAAATGTTATAAATATATACCGTATATATTGTGTCCAAAAAAAAAAAAGGTTATTTCCAAAATGGCAAAAAACCTCGTGTAATTTGAATGAAAAAAAAGTCTTTTTAAAGTTTTTTTAGATGTTTTTAGTAGTTTTTAAAAGTCATTTTGGGCCAATACTGTTGGTCCATACTTCATGAAAATTCCACACAGTGTAAACATTATATCATGTGATCAAATGAGGCATAAAAGTAAAAATCAACTAAAATAGAGATATTTGTTTCTTCTCTTTGGACACACAACGATATATATATATATATTTGCTTTTTATTTGCTTAATATTATTAATAAAAAAAATAATATTAACTTTACCCACAAAACAACACCCAATATGTTGAATTCAGCATTGTGTACTAAAACGTACACTCAAAAAATTTACTAGTGGTGGTCAAACATTTGCATACTAATTGCGTTATGGAATAACTGAAGTTTGGGGGTGCAGAATAGGGGGTGCGCAGGAAGTAGGTGGGGTTTGCAAAGCCATTCACAAAGAACTCGAGCTGACCTGCCAATGGCTCAGTGTGGCTGAAGGTCTGGTTATGGATGTGAATGGATTCTGATGGATGGACAGTTCTGTTGGGCAATAGCTGTGTTCTCTTCAGCAGCAGTGCGACCTCACCCACTGAGCACCCAACAGCTATATGAGCTATGAGGCTCACAGTCCGAGAACACCATCCCTTCATCTCAGGTGTTGTTAAATGCTAAGGATCAGGCACGGATTGGGTCAGGCCGACATCACGGTCGAAAGCATCTTACGTTGTGCTGACTAAAGATGCTGCAGTCCCCACCAACACAGCCCACTTCCTTCCAGAGCCTCAGTCCTGGGGCAAACACAGTTAAAGCAGGATCTGGCCTTCTAGCTGCAGGCAGAAGCTTCCCAGAACTCCAGCCTAGGAGATATCAGAGTTCTCCACCCATCCCTCAATCATCTTTCCCCTCACGCCACCGCCCATGTTAAAGGCACGTTCTGAAAGACTGTATTGGCTGGGGTCTCTGTTCTCTCCACATGCGTTTCTAGTGTGTTTAAATCCTTCACTGGGCCATTTGCACACAGTATTTTGAAATCAAGCAGGCTGCAGTAGCGCTGTCAGGAGTGCTGTCATCTCGGCACGGCTGACTTTGAGGAGAGGTGTGAATGGTTTTTCACAGCTGGGTGTTCTCACTCCTATCGCTTCACCCCTCATTGCTCACTAGAATCTCAACACAGAGAGCCAGCACGACCTGGATAATCTGATAACCGGGATGATATAATCAGAGTTACTGAGAAGAGAATTGATTATAGACCAGTATAAGTTCTATATATGGAATGGCCACTAGGGGGCCGTCAGGAAAAAAGCTACGAGCTGTCACATGGTGGACAGTGTGTTGAAATCCAACATGGAGGCATGTCAAGAGCTTGGGTTCCAGTTAACTTCTAGTTTTTCTTAATTACAGCAGATGACGTGACCTTGTGTCTTGTTTCAGAGTTCCAAGGATGAATGCTAAAGCTAACATGGCTGACTGAAGGTAGGCTAACCTTGTTTTCTTGAGTCCTCGTTTTTGGTAAGCAGTTTCTGACAATATCCTGGTTTCATCTGTCCCACAAGACACCTGGGAGAAAAGCAGAATCCGGTTCGGCCAACAGAGGGCACTGCTGTTATCTACTAACCACTTCTACCACTCGGTCATGAAAGAACGAGCGCCTCAACCTACGTAATGTCCATTAAGTCAACTCACCTTTGCAAAGAGTAGTGGCCATGCCAGCCCGCCAACCCCCACCCCACTTTAGTTCAACATCTTTCAGGTCTCTTCAGGTTCTCATTTTCATCCCCCTCTTACCCCTCATTAAACTTCACTTCCTCACCCTCTCCTACCACATATGATTCCACAAAACGCCCCTTGTCAGACTGGACGGACCTGACAGCCTAAGCCTGGTGCCCGTGCATGATTCTGCATGCATGTGACAAGACTCAAGACAGTGCTCAATCCCCCCGAGTCCTGAACCTTCCCGAAGACCCGTGCGGTCACCTAGTTTTGGAGGATACAGCTATGTAAAACTAGTTATCCCAAGGAAACAGCCAAGAGCGGAACCAAGTGTCCTTCATTTTTCCAATGCCAGTTCCGCCTCTGTCGTTTGAGCACTGGCCTTGTTCAGTTCTAACTCTCATCCGTTCCCACTCTGATTTAAACCCTTTATGAAGTAACGTAAGGAAGCTAAATTCTACCAGTGGTCAGAGTGTCCGAATACTCTTTGAGGTCACTGTACGTCCTAAAGTGCCACAAACCATGAGGCTATTTAAGTGTACTTAACAACTTAATGTGGTTTGAGGCAAGCGTGTAAAGTAGGCCTACAATTTGCACACTGCAGAAATTGGCATTTGGGAAGTAGAATTATTATAACTAGTTGATGCAGCCTACAATTCTCATTCTCAAGTTCACTGTAAGATGATTCAACTCGTTAAAGTCAAATCGTCCCACTATATTAGCAAAGAAATGTGACTTTTTTAAAGAAACAAGCTTTAGTCTTCAGTCTCAAGTCTGAGCCGAGTCATGAAGTAGAGCTATCTTGGATCTATAGATATTTCTTATGAGATATATTCTCGTTTTAGAATTGTTGTAAGCTAGTTTTAAGATTATTACTCTTATTTCCGGACATTTTTTACCTCACTTAAGTGAATTCAATAAGCCACACACTACACTGCAGGTACTTTGGTTTGTATTCAAACATGTATAGCAAAATGATATTTACTAAAATCACCTAAATCATATTATTTAAACACCCGAGAAATAAGTTTAATAATCTTTAAAGTAGCTACAACAATCTCAAAATGTCATTTATAAGAAAATGTCTAGATGTAGAAGAATATAATCTAAAAAAAATAAGATGTTGGGTTTACTTAAAATGTTGGCCGCACACAACTGTGTTAAGTAGGTGTTAAGATACTTGATTGAGTAGAGCATACAAATTCAGGTAAGCCAGTCTAAAGGGATTTGAGTAAGTTCTAATTAACTGTCCAGGTTATTTTCATGTTTTACCCAGAAATTAAATATGGGATTTCATTCAAATGTTAAGTCAAGTGGTTAAACAGTGTTAAGTAGCTTGTAAGATGCTATTTTGAGAAATGAGTTTTAACCACAACTGAACAGATCATCTTTATATTTTAATCATATGCTCCACTAAATAAAGTAGGAAAGGTTGGGTTCAGTCTGGATGTACATAGTCTTGTTAAGTTGCTACTGAGCTGTCATAGAGCTACACTCAGCAGTAGGCAACATGGTCGCTTGCGCTCTAAGCCAACAGCAATGTGGCTATAGGCAGTTGGAACTGTGGAACATAAAGAAGCACCATCAGGGGGCGAAGGCAGGCCCTCGTTAAGTAAGTTTGGCAGTCCAGTGCATTCTATTGAAACAATACAACTGACTTAGTTTCACTGACTCACAAAATATTGGTACGTACTTTATTTACATTCCCATTTAAGGCGTTTAGCAGACGCTAAGTAAGACTTGCAACCAGGCAGCGTCTGAGCTTATGGTGAGTAATTATTAATTACCTTTCTTCTCTATAAGTATGAGCGCTGGGCTGGGGTTGCCAGGTAGTGCACTTTTGCTTTATATATCATCACTGTCCAAAGAAAAACATGTATCTCCATTTTTGTGGATTTTTACTTTTATGCCTCATTTGATCACATGAGCTGCTGTTTACACTGTTCATGAGTAATGGACCAACAGAAATGGCCCAGAACTGCTTGGAAAGACGTCTGGTTCCATTGACTTCCATTCAAATTAAATGAGGATTTTGGCCTCTGCTGTAAAGCTGCCATTTTGACGATACCTGTTTTTCTATGGACAGCGACGATATGTCTGTATATTGACCCCTCTAGGTATCAGCTCGGGCCTTTGCTCGGGCAGTGTCTGAGCTCATGGTGAGTTTAGAATCTAACCCTCCTGTAGTAGATGGAGATATTATCCAACAGAACGCTAGGCATGGCTGTAAGTCTCTGTGGATAAGAGCGTCTGCTACATGCCTTAAATGTAAATGTAAGTAAAATCAATAAAACTAACATCATTAAAAAACAACTTCAGAGCCATTTCATTTCCTACAGGGTAGATTAAAAAAAGTGAATTCCTGGAAATAAATTAAATAACAATAAATTAGCTTCCTAAAATCAAAATTTGAAGATATAGAAACAAGCTTTAGGGAAATTTCACTTGCAGTGCACCGTGCTGCTGTTAGCCGTGTTGGAACCGTTGGGGTCAAAGTTCTGCCGCTTGTTAGCGACACTAACCTCATAACTAACCCACATCTAGCACAGCAAACGAGCTGCTTCTGGGGTTAGAATAAAATCTCTCACTTTCACCGAACAGTGGTTTGAGCCTTCGCTAATGTCGCCGTCTATCTCTAAGAAAGCAGACCTCAGAGCCAGCGGAGTCTTTTTTCAGAGTATCACGTCCTCGTGTTCCATTTCATGAAAATGTTTTCCAGGCATCGCAAATAGGGTTAGTGGTGCAATTTCTCCTTGACTGATTTCAGCGAAACTGCATTTCTCTTCTCTCGGTAAACGTGCTGATGAGCATCATTAAATGAGTGCTATGTCTTTACATTTAGAAGCAGCAGAATAGCCAATTTCATCTAGCCATGCCATTTCACTCTCCACTGCCCATGAGTCAATTTCATTCTTTGAAACAATTACTTTGAATAGGTCTCTCTCTCTCTCTCTCTCTCTCTCTCTCTCTCTCTCTCTCTCTCTCTCTCTCTCTCTCTCTCTCTCTCTCTCTCTCTCTCTCTCTCTCTCTCTCTCTCTCTCTCTCTCTCTCTCTCTCTCTCTGTTCCAATGATAACACTAAAATCAGATCAGGCCTCTCGTTGGTATGCTACTGTATTTTCTTTCTCCCTCAAAACAGACCCACACCATTCCTACTGCATGACGAGTCACGGACGGCTGCCCGGAGTTCTGTTTATATCCCTCCTCTTGTATTTGTCCTCTAATTTAAAGCCACTGTGAAAATGTTAGCTGTGTTTTTCTTCGTTTCTCTTCCCTCCAGGCAAATAAATACCACGCCTGACCCTGGGACTGAAGACAACGCTAAGTTTATGAAACGGTCAGTGAGAATTGTCAGTTTTCTTTATGCCCTGTAAACGGATAACCAAACAGAGTGAATATGATTCATCACATAAGGGCAGCAGTGGAAGAACAGAAACCATGTAGTAGAGTTATAGTAGAGATCCCCCCGTGTCAGTGTCAGTTCCTCCCTTTAGACCTCCACTGGAGTAACTGTACAAAAGTATGTACCTTCATATGTACTTAAGTATGTAGAGTACCAGTACTAAAGTATGTACCTTCAGATGTACTTAAGTATGGAGAGTACCAGTACTAAAGTATGTACCTTCAGATGTACTTAAGTATGGAGAGTACCAGTACTAAAGTATGTACCTTCAGATGTACTTAAGTATGGAGAGTAACAGTACTAAAGTATGTACCTTCATATGTACTTAAGTATGTAGAGTACCAGTACTAAAGTATGTACCTTCAGATGTACTTAACTATGGAGAGTAACAGGAGCATGATTTATTACGGCTCTAATGTCCTATTATCATTTCTGGAACAGGACTCTTCATCAGCTCAGTGTAGGTGAAGAGACTCTACTGTCCCTGTTACTGTACACCGACACGCTACTTACAGCACACTAACACATTACACTTACTGAGCTACTGTACACCAACACACTACTTACAGTACACTAACACATTACACTTACTGAGTCACTGTACACCAACACACTACTTACAGTACACTAACACATTACACTTACTGAGCTACTGTACACCAACACACTACTTACAGTACACTAACACATTACACTTACTGAGTCACTGTACACCGACACACTACTTACAGTACACTAACACATTATACTTACTGAGTTACCGTACACCAACACGCTACTTACAGCACACTAACACATTACACTTACTGAGTTACTGTACACCAACACGCTACTTACAGCACACTAACACATTACACTTACTGAGTTACTGTACACCAACACGCTACTTACAGCACACTAACACATTACACTTACTGAGTTACTGTACACCAACACGCTACTTACAGCACACTAACACATTACACTTACTGAGTTACTGTACACCAACACACTACTTACAGTACACTAACACATTACACTTACTGAGTCACTGTACACCGACACGCTACTTACAGCACAATAACACATTACACTTACTGAGTTACTGTACACCAACACGCTACTTACAGTACACTAACACATTACACTTACTGAGTTACTGTACACCAACACACTACTTACAGTACACTAACGCATTAAACTTACTGAGTTACCGTACACCAACACACTACTTACAGCACACTAACGCATTACACTTACTGAGTTACCGTACACCAACACACTACTTACAGCACACTAACACATTACACGTACTGAGTTACCGTACACCGACACGCTACTTACAGTACACTAACGCATTACACTTACTGAGTTACCGTACACCAACACACTACTTACAGCACACTAACGCATTACACTTACTGAGTTACTGTACACCAACACGCTACTTACAGCACACTAACACATTACACTTACTGAGTTACTGTACACCGACACGCTACTTACAGCACACTAACACATTACACTTACTGAGTTACTGTACACCGACACGCTACTTACAGCACACTAACACATTACACTTACTGAGTTACTGTACACCAACACACTACTTACAGTACACTAACGCATTACACTTACTGAGTTACCGTACACCAACACACTACTTACAGCACACTAACGCATTACACTTACTGAGTTACCGTACACCAACACACTACTTACAGCACACTAACACATTACACATACTGAGTTACTGTACACCGACACGCTACTTACAGTACACTAACGCATTACACTTACTGAGTTACCGTACACCAACACACTACTTACAGTACACTAACACATTACACTTACTGAGTTACTGTACACCAACACACTACTTACAGTACACTAACGCATTACACTTACTGAGTTACTGTACACCAACACACTACTTACAGCACACTAACACATTACACGTACTGAGTTACTGTACACCAACACGCTACTTACAGTACACTAACGCATTACACTTACTGAGTTACTGTACACCAACACACTACTTACAGCACACTAACACATTACACGTACTGAGTTACCGTACACCAACACACTACTTACATACACTAACACATTACACTTACTGAGTTACTGTACACCGACACGCTACTTACAGCACACTAACACATTACACTTACTGAGTTACCGTACACAACACACTACTTACAGCACACTAACACATTACACTTACTGAGTTACTGTACACCGACATGCTACTTACAGCATACTAACACATTACACTTACTGAGTTACTGTACACCAACACACTACTTACAGCACACTAACACATTACACTTACTGAGTTACTGTACACCGACACACTACTTACAGCACACTAACACATTACACTTACTGAGTTACTGTACACCAACACGCTACTTACAGTACACTAACACATTACACTTACTGAGTTACTGTACACCAACACACTACTTACAGTACACTAACACATTACACTTACTGAGTTACCGTACACCAACACACTACTTACAGCACACTAACACATTACACTTACTGAGTTACTGTACACCAACACGCTACTTACAGTACACTAACACATTACACTTACTGAGTTACTGTACACCAACACACTACTTACAGTACACTAACACATTACACTTACTGAGTTACTGTACACCAAGACACTACTTACAGCACACTAACACATTACACTTACTGAGTTACTGTACACCAACTACATACATATTTAATAGTAACAGAGACAGAGTTACACAAACTCTACAGAATACACTCTTCAGTTTTGTATTTAGCAGCTAATTTTGGCCCATCATTTCTTTTTATTTGCTAGTTTAACATATTCCACAAAACCAGCCCTCCGTCGCATTAGCTGCACCTGTCTGGTCCAGCGTAGCAGTATAACAATCCTTCCGCTGTAAAATGACCTTCAGTCTGGAGACAGGACTAGTTCTACATTTAGTAAGGCAGACAGTTTTGTTTTTCTTAAGTCTAGAGTCCAAGCCAAGTCATGAGTCAGGTCACTATGTGACTCAGTTGCATCACTAACTGAAGGCCACATCTCTGGGCTGCTTTCAGCTCTAACAAAACAGGGCAACATTTTTATTCAAACTGAAACAGTCGCGCACTGAACACAGCTGTAGGCAAATATTTCAGCATTCGCAGGTGAATCACATTAGTGGACTTCTATGTGAAAAGATGTTATAGAAACATTCACAGAAACACACTTAAATATGATATCATATGTGTGTGTGTGTGTGTGTGTGTGTGTGTGTGTGTGAATGTGTCTGTGTGTGTGTGTGTGCGTGTGTGTATGTATGTATGTATGTGTGTGTGTGAGTGTGTATGTATGTATGTATGTGTGTGTGTGAATGTGTGTATGTATGTGTGTGTGTGAGTGTGTGTGTGTATGTATGTATGTATGTATGTGTGTGTGTGAGTATGTATGTATGTGTGTGTGTGTGTGTGTATGTATGTGTGTGTGTTTATATGTGTGTGAATGTGTGTATGTGAGTGTGTGTGTAGGTGTATGTGTGTGTGTATGTGTGTGTATGTGTGTGTATGTATGTATGTTTGTGTGTATGTATGTGTGTTTGCGTGTGTGTGTGTGTGTGTCTGTGTGTGTGTGTGTGTGTGTATGTATGTATGTATGTGTGTGTGTGAGTGTGTATGTGTGTGTGTGTGTCTGTGTGTGTGTGTGTGTGTGTGTATGTATGTATGTATGTGTGTGTGTGAGTGTGTATGTATGTGTGTGTGTTTATATGTGTGTGTAATGTGTGTGTGTGTATGTGTGTGTGTATGTGTGTTTGCGTGTGTGTGTGTGTATGTGTGTGTGTGTGTCTGTGTGTGTGTGTGTGTGTGTATGTATGTGTGTTTGCGTGTGTGTGTGTGTGTGTGTCTGTGTGTGTGTGTGTATGTATGTATGTATGTGTGTGTGTGAGTGTGTATGTATGTGTGTGTGTTTATATGTGTGTGTAATGTGTGTGTGTGTGTGTGTGTGTATGTGTGTGTATGTATGTGTGTTTGCGTGTGTGTGTGTGTATGTGTGTGTGTGTGTCTGTGTGTGTGTGTGTGTGTATGTATGTGTGTTTGCGTGTGTATGTGTGTGTGTGTGTGTCTGTGTGTGTGTGTGTGTGTGTATGTATGTATGTATGTGTGTGTGTGAGTGTGTATGTATGTGTTTGTGTTTATATGTGTGTGTAATGTGTGTGTGTGTGTATGTGTGTGTGTCTGTGTGTGTGTATGTGTGTGTATGAAGTAGAATTCACTAAAATCTAGTTAATATCTAAATTCTAAAATTATGATGCTTTTTAAACTCATGAAGCTTAATCTTTGCGATTATTTAATATATTTCTAGTTTTTTTTTTAACTTGTTAAATTAATTTTAATAAGGGTAATTACTATGGTTAGTGTTTGGCGTTCTTTATTTGCCATATTTGCCAGTATAGTGAAGATTTGCCTCACTAAAATCACGTAAAATAAAGCTGTCTGGAAATAAGCATAATAATCTTACAAAGCTCTTACAACGATCTCACAATGAGAAGATACAGAAAGTAGGTTTAAGAAAGTTGGCATCCTGCAGCTCTCCCATGGAGGCCGTTTTTGCCCCAGTGTCCTCCTAATCATGGAACCACGAACCCTGACCTTACCTGAGGAACCTTTCATACATGCAGCGTTTTTCTTTCTGTAAAAAAATCATTTACATTAGCATTCTGTGTTTCTTTATCTAACGCAGGACACTTCTATATATATATCAATATACACACATATATATATATAGACCACCTTGAAGGATGAATGTTTGCTAAGATACCTTACATATTAACTTCAGCCTCAGCATTTGAGTGTTCTCTTAGTAACTCGCTTTTAACTGCCGTCAGTGACATATGGGCTTTAGATGATCTGTACATCACTGCATCCTGTTTTGGGTTGTAGACAGACGTCAAAGCCAGGCAAACAATCAGACCAGCAAAAGAACCAAAAGGGACAAAGACAAAAATCAGAGAATCGGAAAACCGGAAAAACGTCAGAACCGGAGTAACAAACCAGAGTCATTACAGAGAGAACCGCTCGGTACAGTGGCAACACTGCACAACGGGTCAGTGGGACAGAGGAGTACATATACAAACAGACTAATTAACAACAGGTGTGATCAATACTCCGGTGACTCGGATCTAGAAAATGGAATGGGATTGGGAGAGGCTGGACGTGTGAAAGTGACGTCATCGGGTGGTGAGTTATAGGAAATGGAGTCTGGGATATCGGGGTGAGAAGAGAGCCAGCAGGCGTGACAACAGGTCAGAGATTAATTCAATTCAACTTTGTCATTAAACCTATACAGGGTTGTACAGTATAACGAAACACAGTCAGGCTCCTCCTCCAGTGCAGTTGGAGAATATTTGTATATATATTACATTACACTTACGGCATTTAGCTGACGCTCTTATCCAGAGCGACTTACAAGGTTAATGATTACAGGTAGGCCAACATAGTGTTAGGAATCTTGCCCAAGGACTCTTATTGGTGTAGCTCAGCATAGTCACCCAGACTGGGATTCAAACCCCAGTCTCCCAGTCTAGAGGTGGCACCCTGAGTAGTGGTGTTACCCACTGAGCTACCCCAACATAAATAGTGTAGTGCAAAAACAAATAGACAACAATGTTTTTAGGTCATGCTTTAACAAAATGTTAGTTTATGGATTTGAGTTTAAAGAGATTTTTTGAGTTTTAAGGAGTTTAAAGATTCTGCTCTGCACTCAAATTGCTCAGAAACTGTAGCTCATAATAAAAACTACTTTGGATTAAAATGATAATCAGTATTAAATACCTGCATTAAACAAGAAGAACTGACAATATAGAAGAAGTGGTTTTCTCTGGTGGCCTCAGACTTTTGGAGCCCACTGTAAATGACAGGC
>JAMWET010000672.1:0-26405 GCA_024036415.1 Prochilodus magdalenae | reverse complement strand
AGTCCCAGTAATAAAAACAGCGTTTATGATTTTTGACTGACATGAAGTATGCCAAAATTGTACCGATAGATCGATTTGTGGTCCCATGTTATTGGTGCATTCAGTAAGCCTAAAACCTCAAGAAAGAAGAAATAGAACACCGGGAACAATGCATGGACCAGCTCCTTTAATTACCTGTCCCTCCTTAGTGTGAGCCATACACTGCAGACACAGAAGGAAGACTTAGGCTTTAGAAGTACGTTGGAGTAATATCTGGAGTCTGGAGAATGTGTTCAGGCCATGTTTGTTTTGGAGCTCTACCGTTTATGCAGACAATGCAGATTTCATGTCTTGCATTTCATTTTTTCAGTACTCCTACAGGCTCTCGCTCTCAGATAGGCTACTGTGGCATTGTAAGTGGCCTGTTTTGTACCTCGTACATGCTCAAGCCAGCCAAGCACATCGAAAGAAATTTCCAGCCATGATGCAATCCGCGGACTATTCCTAGAATGAGAACAGTCCAAATGTTGGCTTAGGGCAACTCGGACTCAGGGCAACTCGGACTCGGTCCAACACATAAACAGTCCTAGCTGTTTAACTGGTATTTAATGCATCATGGGGGCCAGAACTGACTCAGCACTGGGGTGTTCTGCCTTGCCTTTAGAGTAGTGGTTAGTGTGGAAGCACTGTGCCAGTTTGTCCCTGAATGCAGGAAATTCCCAAGGCACTGGCACTGAACATGTGGCTATTCATTATTCAACGGCCGCGGCTACCACTCCGAGTTAACACTACAGGCACTTTTGGTTAATTTCATATGAAGATGATGATGGTGTAATTATAGTTAGCTGTGTTAGCTGAATAGCACAGACACGTGTAGTTATAGGACTGTATCTAATGAGGATCATGCAGGTATATGCTACAGTATATGCCATTGTGTTTTATTGCGCCTCTCAGTCTACTCCATCTCAGAAACTCTTTTAAAATTCCTGTTCACAGAAAGAATCAGGAACAACCATACCATCCCTAAGACATCCATTAGTCCAACCTGAGTATTCTATTAATGTAATAAGTGCTATTAAGTAGATACATATGTCGTACAGGTTTTATAAACTAAACACTGAAAGATAAATCAATGGTTTGATGACAGTTTAAAGAATTTGGGGACCATGAATCACAAAATAATGAAATTGTAAAATAAAACAAATGTTAGTTAATATTAAACTTATTATTAACAATAGAAATCTTATTGTGAGTGTGCTGTAAGTAGTGTGTTGGTGTACAGTAACTCAGTAAGTGTAATGTGTTAGTGTACTGTAAGTAGTGTGTTGGTGTACAGTAACTCAGTAAGTGTAATGTGTTAGTGTACTGTAAGTAGTGTGTTGGTGTACAGTAACACTCAGTAAGTGTAAATGTGTTAGTGTACTGTCAGTAGTGTGTTGGTGTACAGTAACTCAGTAAGTGTAATGTGTTAGTGTGCTGTAAGTAGTGTGTCGGTGTACAGTAACTCAGTAAGTGTAATGTGTTAGTGTACTGTAAGTAGTGTGTTGGTGTACAGTAACTCAGTAAGTGAAATGCGTTAGTGTGTTGTAAGTAGTGTGTTGGAGGTAAATATTTTACTTTTACTTTAGTAAATACTGAAGGTAAACACTTTAGTACTGTTGTTATGGTGGAGGTCAAAAGGGAAGGAAGTTCTACTGACACTGAGGGAATCTTTTACCATGGGGATCTCAACCATCCACTATTGGTCAGGTCGTTAAGGTATCCTGGCGTTTCCCATGGAGAATCTGCTGTAGAATATTTAAGAAACGTAATGAGCTGTTTTGACTGGAAGTTAATTAAATGAATGGTGTATATTTACATGCATTGCTTTCTAGGAATCTGCCGAAGCCCACCACCTACAAATATAGTACGATGCATAAAACAGCCAGCATGCTAAAATGAAACCCAGCCCTGCTGATCTGAGTTATGAATGTGTTTTACCTGCACTGGTTTTGTTCCTGGCAGGTCGCGCTATTAGTTTCGCAGCTGTTAATTTTGTGTACGCATGCTAACAATTTAGGGGGCTTTGTGCGGCCTGAGCCGTTTAATACCAATTAGCGGCCTATCTAATATCTGCACTATTGTATCGTCCACGTGCGGATGTGATTCAGGAACAACATGCAGGAAAACAACTATTAATTCACATGACGTCGCTTGTTAGCCTGCCGGTTATTAATTGCGCCTGGCCGGTTATTCACTACCCCAATAAACCAACAATAGTTTCCAAATCACCTGAAAAATGAGTCCAAGGACAACATGGCTCGGGGAAGGCGTGGCACCGAGTCTGAAAAACGATCAGTCGGTCTGACCAAGATGAATGGAGCTCAGATGGATTTTAATTACTACAGCTGGCCTCATTAATTACTCCCCCCCCCCAATACAAATATTGTTATATTTGGGGAAATTTGTGATTTATTTTATTTGGTTGGCTGTTGGATGGAGATGAATGGGTCCTCGTCGCAAATGTTGCGGGGACACAAAGGCGGAGCGGGTGGGATAAAGAGGAGGATTTGCCATGGGGCAGCTGCTTTATTATTTAAGACACAGTCCGGTAACGAGCAGTCAGAAGTTATGGCTGAAAAACTGTAGAGAAAGTGGACGTTTCAGCGAATTTGCTGCGTCTTTCAGAGCTTTAGACTGAATTTGCTTACATGCATCCATGTCTAGTTCAAGAATAGACCCCCTAAAAGAACATTAGGCCTGCCAGTCTCGGTGCTGATTCACTGGTACTGTTGTGTTGCTGCACCATTACTGATTGCTTGGATAGTTGCTAATGGTGCATTATCAGAAAACTGACCATATAGCTTCTTAACCTTCCTTCAGTTACATGCAAAAGACTGGGCAATCATGATTTATTGGAAATGATGATGATGATGATAATAATAATAATAATAATAATAATAATAATGTATTTAGACAGGTCACATTTTTTATTTAATTTCTCCCACAATATGCAAAAACATTTATAATAATAATTATAATATTTTAAGTCACATTTTATTTTTTATTTTTCCCCCACTATGTTAAATTCACCATATACAAGACCACCACCATGACCACCACGGCCGCCATGGCCACCACCACCACCACCACCAACAACAACAACAACAACAACAACAACAACAACAACAAAACAACAATAATAATAATAATAATAATGTTACTTTTAGGCAGGGCACATTTTATGTTTAATTTCCCCCACAATATGCAAAAAAGAAATAAAATAAATAATATTTATAATATTTTATGCCCCATTTTATGTTTCACTTTCACCCACTATGTTACATTCACCATATACAACACCACCAGCACCACCAACAACAATAATAATAGTTTTATTAATTTTAATAATTTTAATACTAATACTACTACTACTAATAATAATAATACTAATAATGGTAATAATAATAATCATCATCATCATCATAAGCCTAACATATATATAACACATAGAATGCCTTATTGTAGAATAGAATTAGGTATCGAACTATAAAATAGCACCATGGAACTATACAGTCCACCTTAAAATGCTGGGTGTGCCTAAACTTTTGACTGGCAGTCCCCTTATTTTTAGTTTAACTAAACAAATTTTAAGGCTACTAATGTTTCTGGGCATGATTGTAGGTTCACCACCCCTCCAGTATATTTCTGACATCCTTTTATTGTTTTAAATCAATAAAAACATTTTAAAAAGCTGTTAATACAGAATGTAAATGAAAAAAGTATATAATCACTATGTAATAACTATGTAATAACTTAGTAGTTACAATAAAGCGTAATAATGCAACACTAAATCTAAATGTTCATAATCAACGTCAAATTCAGCAACATCTATTATTGTATTTTCTCTCTCTGTTTCTCCCCTCTCCTCTCACTGTCCATCTATAAGCCACAGCGAGATCCCAGTGAAGGCGCTGGGGTGTGTGGTGTCTGTAGCGGTCCTGCGGTAATTAATGTAAATAGCGGCATGCTGGCGGACGCTCCGCTCCACTCAGCCTTAGCATCCAGAGCTTTGTCACTATACATCATCCCAATGGGCCGCCATCCTCTCAAATTAAAGCTCATGGATTTTATCCTGTGCCTTTTATAACAGCCTCAGCACAATCACACATACATACTGTACATACATACACATACACACACATACATACACATACATACACATACACACACATACATACATACACGTACACGTACACGTACATACACATACATACATACACATACATACACATACACATACACACACATACATACACATACACATACAGAGCCATACACATACATACACATACAGAGCCATACATACACATACACACACACACGCATACACATACATAGACACACATACACACACATACACATACAGACACATACATACATACACGTACATACATACTGTACACACATACATACACATACACACACATACACACACATACACAAACGCACATACACTTACATACATACACATACATACACATACATACACATACATACACATTAACACATACATACACATACACATACACGTACTTACAGAGCCATACATACACATACATAAACATAGATACACTTACATATACGTACATACACATACATAAATATATATACATGCATATATACATTTACACATACATTATATACATGCAGATACATCTACACAGAATACAATGTGGGCCTGCTTCTTGTGCCCCTTCTTGTAGAGAGAGAGAGAGAGAGAGAGAGAGAGAGAGAGAGAGAGAGAGAGAGAGGTAGAGGGAGAGAGAGAGAGAGAGAGAGAGAGAGAGAGAGAGAGAGAGAGAAAGAGAGAGAGAGAGAGGTAGCGAGACAGAGGTAGAGAGAGAGAGAGAGAGAGAGAGAGAGAGAGAGAGAGAGAGAGACGGAGAGAGAGAGAGGGAGAGAGAGAGAGAGCAGAAATTAAAATTTCATTATTTACTGTGTTTGTGTTACAGAGCGCAATTAGTATCTGCAGAGCAAACCATTTACCATCTCTCTCTCTCTCTCTCTCTCTATCTCTAGCTCTCTATCTCTCTCTCTCTTCCCCTCTCTCTTTTCTCCCCCCTACTCTTTCACATACTTTCCTTTTTCACTCTCTTTCTCTTATTCTCTCACTTATACAAGCTTTTATCATTCTTGTTTCATTTTACATTGTTTACTCTTTCACTCTTTCTTTGTCTCTTTCCTCACACATATTTTGGTCTGTCTTTCTGCTCCTTTCATCCTCTATCTCCGTTGTCTTCTTTCTTTTTCTCTTTTTCATATTCTCTGTTCTTTTTCTTTCAGTATTTTCTCTCTCCCTCTCTTTCTAGATATCCCTCTCTCTTGTTCTGTCTCTCTTTCTGTTTTTCTTCATGTCTCTTTCTCTCTCTCCTTCTCTCTTTCCTTCCTCTCTCTACTTTTCAATTTCTCTCTCTCTCTTTCTCTCTCTGTTTCTTTTTCTGTATCTCTCATTCTTTGTTTGTATCTCTCTCTCTCTCTCTCTCTCTCTCTCTTTCTCTCCGTTATCATGAGCCACACCCAGCTGAAGTCACGTTGCTGAATTGTGTGTTTCCCCCCTGAAGATCTAAACTGCTCTAAACGGAGGAGGAGGAAGGGAGGAAGCGTGGAGGCGATCTGTGTCAGGCCAGAACAATGTCATTTATCAGCTGAGCGTTTTGGACTGTATAATAAGTTTCACATATTAATATAATTTTTCATCTTACATCCTGGGCTGATTTATGACCAGCAGGTGATCTCAGGTGATCATTGAATTATATGACCAGTAATAAGAGAGAGAGGGAGGGAGAGATGGAGGGAGGGAGAGAGGATGGAGCACTGGGGAATCAGAAAGCCCGGGTGGGTTGAGAGACTTTTGGAGCATGTTTGTTCTGATCCAGTGCGGAGACTTTTGGCAGTGCACTCGTTTCTCTTTAATCTACGTTCCCTCTCTTTTCATCTTTTCAGTTTGGTTATAAACATACACGCACCAGCCACTTCATTAGAAACCCCGCTCTTGGAGCTCCACCTGGCTGGTGTACAGTTGCAGACCAACAGATGGTCCATCTCCTCTCCTGTCCTGTGCTGAATGGCTGTGTACTGTAGATATTATATTATATAGTGTTTGTATAATTTGTCTACATACACCCACGGAGCACCATCTTATCAGCTCCACATACCATATAGGAGCTCTTTGTAGATCTACAGGTCCAGACTGTAGTCCATCTGTTTCTCTGTATACTGTATGACCCTGTTCTTCAATGGTCAGGACCCCCACAGGACCACCACAGAGCAGGTAGTATGTGGGTGGTGGATCATTCTCGGCAGTGCGGTGTCACTGACGTGGTGGTGGTGTGTTAGTGTGTGTGGTGCTGGTGTGAGTGGCTCAGACACAGCAGTGCTGCTGGACTGAGTATCGTCCACCAACCAACACTATCCATTCTCCAGCATTCTGTGGGCAGCGTCCTGTGGGCAGTGTCCTGTGGGCAGTGTCCTGTGGGCAGCGTCTTGTGGGCAGTGTCCTGTGGGCAGCGTCCTGTGGGCAGTGTCCTGTGGGCAGCGTCCTGTGGGCAGTATTCTGTGGGTACCGCATTTAAGCACTGATGGAGGACTAGAGAATGACCAACACTGCACTGTGCAGCAGCAGATGAGCTATCGTCTCTGACTGTTCATCTACAAGGTGGACCAGCAAGTTAGGAGTGTCTAATAGAGTGGACAGTGAGTGGGTTTATAGTAGTCTTGGTAAACAGTGTAAACAAAGGACCTGCAGCAACACATTCCAACTCCGGAATGCCCCCTCTGATTGGGAATGGTGTGGTTGGGTACAGATCTTAAGTGATAAGTTGCAAAAGAATTCATTTCCTTCCATTAAGAATGAATAGGGTGCAAACTTGTACATCCATCTACTGTACTTCTGCTCATCCAACAGACACTGAGAGACAGAGCAGACCCCCGAACAACACAATCAATCTTGGTCTGAGCCTCACTTCATCCTTTAACCTACAGCCACCAACCTGCATGTACTCACTCAGGGCAGATCCCCAAACTCTAATCCACAGCCATACACACCCGCACTCCTCTATGTGTTGTTTATTCATCCCGCGTTCATCCCGTAGACCAACACCTTAGCAAATGGCTGGCAACAAGCTTGAGCTGCACAATCAATCCCACACTATGTTCTAGATGAAAGAATTATTGCTGCAGTGGAAAAAAAATTAAAAGAAAGACTCTTAGAAATAAATACGTTTATTGTTAATTAATGGCGCTTTTTGTTGTTTACACAGTATACAGTATTCTTAAACATATAGACTAAAAGGATATGGTTTTACAAGGCTTCTTTATTCAAGGCAAGGGTCCTTATTCTTCAATCATTCCAAAGAAGACCATTTTTTAAAATCTGAAAACTCAATAATGCAGTTTTCACACAGATTCTGACATTCACCAACGTTTTAGTATGTTTCCCTGTATGGAACCATGAACACTATAGTAACCGTTGGCATGCCTATGGGTCTTCAGATTAAAGGAGAATATGTTCCCTATATGAAAATGGTGTTGCCATGTTTAGCAATTTGATCACCCATTTTGGTGTTATATAAGCCGCCGGACAAACAATGAGTCACCATGCATGCTTAAGGTGGTAGTAACTTCAGGTTCCTGCAGATGGCGCTGCACGAGGATGATGGGGCTATAAACACCTGTGGGGTGTGAAGGACGGGATCCATAGATTGGGAAGAGGTGCTACAGTGCAGGGAATGTCTCGTTCCATGTGTGGAAAATGTCTCCAAAGCAGATGTTAATGATTGGCTAAAAGGAGCGACTACACGTGGGCGTGGCCAAAGACCATAGTGTGAAGGAAGTAGCTGAATCTGCAGGTGTATGGAAGCGTACAGTCGTACTGGTCTACCAGCAGTGGCTAAAATCCCAGTCTACAGGGAATTCTCCTCGGAATTTTGCCAGGGAAGGCCTCCACCAAATCTGGCCCAACCGGACACTTCCTTGATATAAGAGTATCTGTCTATAGATGTGGCGTACATCCAGAAACCTGTCCAGTCCATGCGGAATGGTGGACAGATTAAAAGCTAATAGGAACATTCTGGACACAGATGGCTCATTGTTTGTCCTGTGAACTACTAAGCATGATTTGGTTCTACATAAAAGTCAAATTCCAAATAGAGCTATTGGCTTTGTGTGGTTATAATTCCCTCATGTCCGAATAATTTCGGCGTTAAAATTGATCGACACTGATGGCTCTTAAAATCAAGAGTCCATAGACCTAGTTCTAATTTATTTTCCACTGGCTTGAGAGACAGTTGGAACCCTATTTAACAATCTTTCTGCTCAGTTTATGCCACTCTAAGGTCTCTAATTAGCCAATTAGCTACCTTGCATACTCGTTAGCTTAACGTATTGGCTGATATGAAAGACTGTACTGCACCGCTCAACAGAAAACTCACATGCAGAGTCAAGCCAAAGTATTTTTCTCTGTCGTAGGTGAAACTATATAGAAATAAATATAGAAGTTGCATAAGTGATGATGATGTTAGTATTAGTTGTAACAGCAGCCATGAGACTGTAAAGTTCAATCACCTGAGCCGACAGGACATGACTGAGGTGTCCTTGAACAAGGGAACCCAGCTCCCACTGCCATGGACAGGGCTGCTCACTGTTCCAGGCAGGTGTGCTCACTAACACATTTGTGTGTGTGTGTTCACTAGTGTGTGAATATGGGTGCTACACTGGATGGATAGGTCACAAGTGGAAGACAAATAATTCTGTGTGCAAGCATAAACGATAAATGGTTCTAAATTCCTTCTGGTGATGTTACAGTGCTTTGTGCCTTTGTCCCCAGTTGGAAAGGTGATGCACTTAGCTGTTAGCTTCAACTGCAAGTGGTACCGAAACCTGAGGAGAACACCTTTGAGGTCCCGTTGGTACAAGACTAGACAAGTTACCAAAAACCATAAAACTGGAACCTTCAGTACTGGACCATTAGCCAGTTCCAGATCCTGGTTAGCAGGGCTTCTGTTTTGGGTGTATAATGGTGTGTTCTGGTGCGTTGGTGCCAATGGTGTGTTAGAAGTATCGGCTGTTGTACTGCTCTCTGGTCAACTCTCTCTTGTTCGAGCATCTGTCAGTAATGGCACAAGTGCCCACAAGCAAGGCACTTAACCCCCAACTGCTATCTGGACTTTGTGGATAGGGCTGCCCACCACTCTGGACACACTAGTGTCGTTGCCTCAGCTGCCAGGAGAGGAGAACATCGTTGAGGTCCTATTGGTACTAGACAAGTTCCAAAAAACATAAAACTGGAACCTTCAGTACTGGACCAGTAGCCAGTTCCAGACCCTGGTTAGCAGGGCTTCTGTTTTGGGTGTATAATGGTGTGTTCTAGGGTGTTGGTGCCAATGGTGTGTTAGAAGTATCGGCTGTTGTACTGGACTCTGGTCAACTCTCTCTTGTTTGAGCATCTGTCAGTAATGGCACAAGTGCCCACAGGCAAGGCACCTAACCCCCAACTTCTATCTGGGCTTTGTGGATAGGGATGCCCACCACTCTGGACACACTAGTGTCATGGCATCAGCTACAATGAAAGGAGAACACCTCTGAGGTCCTGTTGGTACCAGCCAGAAGTTACCAAAAACCATAAAACTGGAACAGATGGAGGTTAGGGTTGCTGGTTCAATCTACCACACTAACAGGAAACAACTGAAGGGCACATGAGCAAGACACCTAACCCACAACTGCTCCATGGGCTTTGTGGATAGGGATGCCCACCGCTCTGGACACACTATTGTTGTGGCGTCAGCTTCAAGTGCTAGGCTGAAGAGAACACTCTTGAGGTCCTGTTGGTACCAGCAGGAGAACCCACAAACCTGGAATCTTTGGGACGGGTCCAGCAGACAGCTCCAGGCCTTGGTTTGCGGTATCTCTCTGTCCCTCTCTCTTGTGTTAGCATCTGTCAACAATGGCAGAAGGAAACAAAAACGACCACTAACCTTTCCCGGTACCGTGTAACGGCTCCATGTCGATGCCCCGGCCCATTCTGCTGCTCCAATCCCCCCTCAAAGGAAACTTTACGTGCACCTGCAGGTGATGTTTTGCGTTTAATGATTTAATTTGGAGATTGAGCTTGAAGACATAAATCACACACTATGGCTTCAAATCTACTTACGGTGGGAATAATGGCTTTGGCCTTATTCTCTGGTAGCCGTTCTCCAAATGTTAGCTCCTTGACAATATTTTACTAAACAGTTTGTAACGTCGTTAGGATCGACGTGACTCCTGTCTCAACTCTTACCCCTGTCTGATGCCCTGGCCGAATCTATCAGCTGGAACCGATTGTCAGCCGTCACTGATATTTGTCTGACCTCAACCCTGGCCATCTGTTTATCTTCATTTGGCTAATTTAGTCTAGACTGCTCTGCTTCTGAACTGATTGACCAGCCCGTCTGCTGCGGTGACAGAGATGTGGGATGCGGTTTGAGCCCACATGTGAAGGACAGGAGAATCCTGCAGCAAAGCTAAAATATTAGTCTTACGGTTTTTCAATAATTATGGAATAAGGTTGCTGTTTGCAAAATATAGATGACACATGGCAGATTGCGAAGCCTTACAGGAAGCAATATGGTGTCTGTAGTTTTGTAGCACCGTAAATAAAGGAACGGTAGAAAGGATAACCAATTTTTTGAATGTCTTTACCAATTCGTTGAATGTCTGTCTGTAGTAGGGAAGTGATGCAATGGCCAGAAGTATATGGACACCACCTCTAATTACTTAGCTCAGGCATTTCAGGCAAACAGGAGCATAAAATCAAGACCACAGCCATGCAATCTTTATGACCAACACTGGCTGTAGAATGGAGTGCATTGAATGCGGCACGGTCATACATTTACATTTATGGCATTTAGCTGACACTCTTATCCAGAGGGACTTACAAGGCTAATCATATCACGCATGTGCCAGTGTAGTGTTAGGAGTCTTCCCCAAGGACTTTTATTGGTGTAGCACAGCATAGTCACCCAGACCAGGATTCGAACCCCAGTCCCCACATGTGGTGGTGGCTCCCTGGTGGGTAGTGGTCTTCATCCGGGTTCGACCTAAGGAGGTTGGGTTCCGCCCTTGAGCCTGGTTCCTCTCGAGTTTTCTTCCTTAGCCAAGGGGGTTTTTCCTCGCCACTGTTGCCTCTGGCTTGCTCAAGGGGGGCTTGGACCCACCACCCCCCCACCCTATGTCTGTACATTAACTCAGTGTTTTTATTTTATAACAAACTGATTTTCTGTGAAACTGCTTTGAGACAACGTTGGTTGTAAAATGCGCTATACAAATAAATATTGATTGATTGATTGTGGTGTTATCCGCTGAGCTACACCTATCATAGGACCCCGTGCCCTGCTAGGTCTTCCCTGATCAACAACAAGTATTACTGTTACTGCAGTACTGTAAACTGGATGCATCTAGATGCAAAAACAGCTCAGCCACAAAGCGGTACACCATGCCACATACTGCGGAGATCCAAACGGTCTCTGGAAGCAACATCACCACGTGTTGGGAGCTTCTTGAAAAAGCTTTCCCAAAGATCGTGTGGAGTGATGTGAAGCATGCTGCCACCAGACTCAGTGGAATCGTGTTCTCTGTAGTGATGAATCTGATGAAAGGATCTGGGTTTGGTGAATGAATCCAGGAGAAGTCCACCAACCAGAATGCAGAGTTCCAACAATGAATATTGTGAAAATGGGCGTTATGGTCTGGGGCTGTTTGTAGGGTTCGAGCACATTAGCTCCAGTGAGGAGTGATGTCAATGCTACACCATAGAAAGACATTATACACAGTTATATGCTTCCAGGTTTGGGAAAGCAGTTTGGGGAAGAACCCCTTCCTGTGCCAGCATGGCTGTGCCCGGGTCACAAAGCCAGCTCCATGGAGTTTGATGTGTTGAATGAAATTCTAGAACTCCAGTGGCCTGCACAGAGCACTCACCCTAACCCGACCGAAAACCTCGATGAACTGGAATGTTGACTATGAGCCAGGCTTTCTTGTCCAACATCAGTCCCTGACCTCTCAAATGCTCTTTTGACTGATTGGGCACACATTCCCACCGACGCACTCCAAAATGTTGGGGAAAAAAAAACTGGAGGCTGTGATAGATAAAGAGAAAGGACAACGCCGCACATGCTTTTGGAAAGCTGAGGTACAACAAGCTCATATATGATAGTCAGGTGTCCTCATATCATTAGCTCCCCCTTATTTATGCTGTTTCTAATAGACGACACTGTGTACTGATGCATTAATGAACAGTAGATTAAGTTTGCAGCTCTGCCAGAAAGTGTGGCTCTGCTTTTCTACACTAATGCCTCTGATTTGCCTGCAATTATCAAGCCCTGTGTTAGAGCAGGGAAAAAAAACACCACCAGTGTGCCAAACATGTCTGGGCCTCCGTTTGGGAATTGCTAGCTGAGACAGCCACCAGACAGAGCTAGCTTGTATTTAAGTCTGCGGCCCATGTGCCAACCTGCACTGACAGAGGGCCACGACACCAAGCACTTAACATTCTTTCTGGTTTAACCCAACTGATTTGGATTGTATTCAATCACAGACTTAGTTCTCATTAGTACTGTGTACTGGCTCTTATCTTTAAAGCAAAACCCCACCAGCCTTCCAAAAACATTATACGATCAATATGATAATTGATAATGTGATGATGATATGATGAATTGTGTTGGGTCAGTCAACCACATGGTTTGGTGTAAAACTCTCCATTCTAGAGACTGCTGCTGAGTAGGGATTGATCACAGTGGTGGTGGTGATAGGAACCAGACACCTGAAGAGTTTAGCGCCTCTGAAAGATCCCACACGGAAAGTAATTACCTGAAATGGTTAGCTTATTTGGTGTTAGCGTAAAGCTAACGATAAACCACAGTGCAGCAGCTCATATCGGTGCCCCAGACTCCGGTATTCTCCAGACAATACTATCCAAGCTCTAAATCTATCCAGTAGTATGAAAGCTGATCGCTGCAAAGGGAGGGTCGGCTTAATCCAACTCTCCCCAGTGATGGCTTGACAGCAGCTACACCTCAGCCTCGCTGACTGGGGAAACGAAAGGATGGGAAACAACAATAAAGACAGCGTGTTCCCTCTGTTCCCCCCAATCGCACGTTTCCACGTCTCGTAATTAATCCAGGACACAACTGTTCATTTGCTTGATGTGCGCTTCTTATGAGCTGAGGTGGTGGCAAGCAACATATAAAACAACACAACTCAAACAACAACAGGTTTTATTTTTACCGGACGTTTATAAGACGTTTGAACAGGGACAATGCGCCCCCACCCCTTCTCTCCGGTACATACCCCCTTTTCCTGCTCCCTTCTTCTCAGGAGGCCCACTTTTTGCATATGTACGCAGGCTGTTGGCTGGGACTGTGGCAGGATCAAAGGCTGCCATCTGATCCCATAAAGCCCCATTAAAAAGCCCAGCTCATCGATTTCCTAATAACTGTTGAGGCAATCAACAGCCGCAGCATTAAAACTGCACACGCTCCACAAACACTCGTAAAGCAAGAGCGGCCCGTGTCACGAAGAGCACCGTCTTGCTTTCCTCTTCCTGTAGTTGGATGCGATGTCTGGCGTGGTTCGGCTTGGAGCACCGCCTAACTGTAGCTGCTTGAAACCTGCATGAAACTCAGTTGCACTTCGGTTGCATAATGTAACGCATCTCTGCAGCTCTTTAACTTCATGGAACAACATGATCACGGCGGATGGCATACTTTCAAAACACCAACAGACAAGAGCATGAAACCGAAGATGCTTTATTGGGAGGTTGAAACCGAGGCCATTCCAGACTTCAAGGTTGGTGGTTTTTCGCTCTGGGGTTTGAATATGGCTATTACGTCAAGCAAAAGTTTCCCGAAGCTGATGTTTCCAGACCCGGCTGTTTTATCTAGACAGCTAATGCTAACAGCTGCTTAAACGTTTCCTACAGCTAGCGTTCACTGTTATGCTAGCTTGCTGTTTTCATCATCGTCATAGGTAGAGCCTCCTCTTTTAAATTCTCCTCTCCTATAGTCCTTCATTTCACACAGAGATTCATTTGGCACCCAAAGAATGAAACTACCATAGAACTGTAATGACCACTTAAACATAGGACAAGCTTAGGGCAGGGTGGCCACTAGCGAGTTGCTACACAGCCGGCTCATCCTGATGACCCTAGTTTAAGTCGAGTGCCTGGGACACACAGGGGCATTCTGCACATCTCCCCTCATCCCTGCAGTCTCTTCACAGGGTTTTGGAATATCCATGTCCTAATCAACACAAATGCCACCAGGCACGCACTCCTCAGCCAGCCAGGCCTCAAGCCCTCTCTTGGGGCTGCATCCTCTCCAACAGTAGGCATGGAGCTCCTCACAGCTTGGGTGTTCTAGAGCCCCAACTCTGGCCTTCTGGCCAATCACCCCAACTACGCCTAAGTATCGCTGCAGTAACACCACCGGTCTGCCAAACTGCTTCACTAACACCACCAGTCACAAGCCATACATCCTGGCTACTGGCTCTTTCGCTGTTCTTTAGCCATACCACACAGTTACTTCTTATTCATCGTCCACCTTTGAACTTACTGAAGCTCCAATCCTCTCCAGTCCACTGCTGGAGCTGCTATGTAGTTGCTTGGCCTAGAAGGACTAGAGGAAATTATTGAGCATGTGGACCAATACTGTTTTATTGAATACGCTGCAAGGGAGTACTGCCCAACAGCATACCCTCCACATGGCCACTTTGCCTACCCTCCACATGGTCTAACACCATGGATATTCGGCGGCTCAAAACAGGTCATGGCTTGCATGAAAGTTTAACAAGCTCCAAGAGAAGAATTCTTTGACTTCCCAGAAACTAACTGGCAGCTGGGTTTTCTGTTTCCTGAAGCCTTTGTCACTCGGTTTGGTTGAGGATTATTTTTGGACCTTGCTTCCTAAAGGGCGCAAAAGAATTTGCCTCACGCCTTCACCTGCGCCGCCACCGTTTCTGAGGTGTTCGACCTGTCTCGTCACCTGGCCTGCTGTGCACCATTTGCGGGTGGAAAGTGTCTTTCTAGAAACTTACTTTTTTTAACTTTAAGGATATTTAACTTACAAATACATTTAATTGTTTGCAGTTAACGCCTTAATTGTCAGGTTATTACATTTTTATTACTCATTTATTACATGGGAAACAATGCAAACAGACTACTTGTTGGACTGAGGAATAGAACCATGGACATTTTGGATGACAGCCAATCATTTAATGGAATTTTACCCCAAAATAATTTTTTTTAACCTTCACATCAAACATTTTTACCTTCACATCAAACATTTTTACCTTCACATCAAACATTTTTACCTTCACATCAAACATTTTTACCTTCACATCAAAAATCTGGGAAGATGAGTGAGGACATAAAACTGAAATAGCAATATGGATATGTGTGACAATGGACAAACAGATTGCGATGCACGCTGAACTAAAAGCAGGGCACAGTTTATTAAATAGGGTTGTACTGGAACACAGCAACACCAAGAACAAGGAAATACAATCAGAGGGCTAAACGGAGTCAGAGTCGATAAACAGGCAGGGGTCAAACCAAGCAGACAATCAGACCAGGCAGAGGAACCAGAGGAGTAAACCAGAGAATCAAAATAAAAGAGTCAAAGCCAAAGTAACGAGCTCAAACAGATAGAGAGCGGTCAGTACTCAACAGAGGGGCAATACATTGCAATGAGTCAGTGCGAGAGAGAAGCATATAAACAACAGTCTAATTAATGTCAGGTGACCAATCAATATTCTGGAGACCAATAACGAGACAACAGGGTGTGATTGGGAAAGGATGAACATGTGACATCAGGTGGTGGATTAACGGGGAAAGGCATCAAATCAACCAAGAGAGATCAGAGCTGAGAGGATAAAACCAGTTAGGCCTGGGGACAATATGAATATGAATTTATTCATTTTTTGTATCAGGATGGATACACAGAGATAAGAAACAAGCATACAAAACAAAAACTAAAGTGTTTTCATAGCTGATATGGTTTTGCTGCACTAACATTGATGATTTCGCCAGTATTAATCAGTCCAGCTAATATTTAAAAAACTATAAATCCTATCTCAATCAAGGTATTACGTATTTTCCTAAAATCCCATGCTCTTTAATATTCAACATGTTGCTTGTTGTATAGACTTTTCCTTTGCCACAAGAGAAATGAGCCATAACCCTATTACAGTTTTTCTCAATTGTTTACACACAAACACTGGTACTTGAAACACAATGACCACAACATGTAACTCATGCACCAAGCCCCTGAACCAATTCTGCCAAACTACAAGCACGATTCCTGCTTTACACTCAAATTGCAGTTCTAAAACACACTTTCTTCATAACACTACACACAGTTTTCTGCATTTATCACAATTTTCATGAAGAAAATCTCTTTTTCACAAGGAACACTGATATTTCAAAAATTCTAAAAGTTAATTGCCCTACTATGCACACTGATTCATCACATATGAGCTAAGGCACCGTTTGGCACGCACAGGTTGTACAATTAGCAATCAGAGCTTTTTAGCATAAAAGGGTGGCAACAGGTGAGCTCTGTCTGTTTTGGAGAAAATGGGTTGCAAACATTGGAAAACAGGGGAGGGCAGGAGCCAGAGCCAGGGGAGTGAGAGTAAGAGGAGTAGAGTAGGACGAGGAAGGCCAAGGACCATATGAGGTGATGAGGTGCTGTGGCCAGACCGAAACAGAAGAGAGGATGCAGCATAGTTTTTTTTTTTTTTTTTTTTTTTACAGTACAGTAAATTCTTCTGTTGTTTTGTATGTAGACCACTGTATGTGCAACTTTCTGTTGGTTGGGATGTACACTGTACATTGTTTTGGTGGGAAAAAAAAAAACATATTAGTTACCGAGTATTTGTGTGTTCCTGGGAGTTATGAAAACACATATTCGGGAAAAGTATTACAGCAACACTTACGTAGGTACTGTTCTGTTAGTAAGTTGTCCATTTATGATGAGTGGAGAAGAAGTGTTTTCCATTCATCGTAGTGTTTTACATTAAGCTCATCAGTGTTCAACTGGTTCTCATAAATGTCTATTCATGTGATGGTTTGTGTGTGTCATCTAAAAACAAAATACCACTTTGAGAAGAGATAATAGTTTTGAATGTAAAGTTTCATTTTGCATTTGATGGGTTTTGCCCATTGTGTGTGTGTTTTTTGATTTGTGTGTAGAGTTCTGAGAGTATGAGGTATGCTTTCAGAAAATGTGTGTAAGCAATCACGAAAAACTATAATGCATATTTGGTTGGACTGAAATCAAGAAAGTGCAGGTCTGATTGGTCATATTAGTTATTAACACCATCTGTCATTAAGAGGTTGAGCAGTGTTGGGCAGTTCGACCCCCACGTTTGGCCAAATGGCCTACAAATGGTTTGGGTTCATGTATACATTTTATGGATATGTTTAGTTCTGCTAATGGATGGTATGTTTAATCAAATCCTTGACTTCCGGACTTACTGCTTAGCTATATATTTTACCATGTGTGTTTAAGGTGGTAGTAACTTCAGGCTCCTGCAGATGGCGCTGCATGAGGATGATGGGGCTGTAAATTCCTGCGGGGTGTGAGTGACGGGATCCATAGATTGGGAAGAGGTGCTACAGTGCAGGGAATGTCTCATTCCATGTGTGGGAAAACACTCCAAACAGATGTTAATGATTGGCTAAAAGGAGGGACTGCATGTGGGCATGGCCAAAGGCATGGCATGGAAGGCATCCACCAAATCTGGACCAACTACTCAATGCTTTAATGCAAGAGTGCCTGAACATTTCACAGTTTAGTCATATGCCCAGTGAGCTTATGATTTCCTCAACACTGTGGGTCTGAAAGGATGTGTAATGGTTGAAGAAGCTTCTCACTGAGAAAAGGAGATGGACAAGTGTCACAAAGAAGCTGCTGGTGTTCTCAGAACAATGGACTGACCACCCCAGAGTCCACAACCTCAACATCACTGGATGTGTTTGGGGTTACTTGAAAGGTGAGAAGCAGAAACCAACTTCGGAGGTGTGGAACCACAGCCACCACACAGTGTCACACAACTTTCTGTACTTCGCTTTAACAGATAGCGGCTTTTCGTACAATGTCAGAAACCACATAAACAAGCCTATTTGAGCTTACTTCACAACTTGACGCAGGCTGAGGCAAACGTGAGATGATTTTAGCATGCAGTTAGCACCATGCTAATTAGT
This sequence comes from Prochilodus magdalenae, assembly GCA_024036415.1. Taxonomy (NCBI): domain Eukaryota; kingdom Metazoa; phylum Chordata; class Actinopteri; order Characiformes; family Prochilodontidae; genus Prochilodus; species Prochilodus magdalenae. Next base: position 8,149 of record JAMWET010000672.1, on the reverse strand, counting down.
GCTGTGGGCTTCCTTTACTTACTAGCCTCGTAGCTTCAGCACAAAACCCAAGCAGCAAACTTGCATCTGGTTGACCACATTTCGGGGTGAATTAGTTGGGTTTCGTTTGCGGGGCTATTGCGGTAAGATCAACAGGCCGTGGTCAATGGGTTGAAAGGTAGCGTAGCCAGCATCTGGCCGCCTGAGGTGGAGTGACAGTGCAGACTCTCTGATGTTGAAGCCCAGAAGGGGCTCAGTGGCCATGTTATTATAAGCACTCACTCTGTGCTTCCACTCACTGGCCACTTTATTAGAAACACGCCCCCGATACATCCACTCACTGGCCACTTTATTAGAAACACGCCCCCGATACATCCACTCACTGGCCACTTTATCTGAAACACCTCTCTTGTGCATCCTCTCACTGGTCACTTTATTAGAAACACCTGCACTGTGCTTTGACTCACTGGCCACTTTATTAGCAACACCTACCTTGTGCTTCCACTCACTGGCCACTTTATTAGAAACATCTACCTTGTGCTTCCACTCACTGACCACTTTATTAGAAACACCTGCACTGTGCTTTGACTCACTGGCCACTTTATTATAAACATCTACCTTGTGCTTCCACTCACTGGCCACTTTATTAGAAACACCTACCTTGTGCTTCCACTTACTGGTCACTTTATTAGAAACACCTGCACTGTGCTTTGACTCACTGGCCACTTTATTAGAAACACCTACCTTGTGCTTCCACTTACTGGCCACTTTATTAGAAACATCTACCTTGTGCTTCCACTCACTGGCCACTTTATTAGAAACATCTACCTTGTGCTTACACTCACTGGCCACTTTATTAGAAACATCTACCTTGTGCTTCCACTCACTGGCTCATTTATTAGAAACACCCACCTGGTACATCCACTTACTGGCCACTTTATTAGAAACACCTTGTGCATTCTCTTGACTGGCCACTTTATTAGAAACACCTGCATTGTGCTTCAGCATATGCTTTCATTACTGGGCTTTACTTACTAGCCTTGTAGGCTTCAGCACAAAAACACCAAGCAGCAAACCTTCCGTCTTGGCTGACTGGACCACATTTTCGGGGTGAATTAGTTGGGTTTCGTTTGCGGGGCTATTGCCGTAAGATCAACAGGGCCGTGGTCACTGGGTGGAAAGGTAGCGTAAAGCCAGCCATCTGGCCGCCTGAGGTGGAGTGACAGTGCTGTCTCTGCTCATGTTGAGGGCCGGCAGGGGGGGGCTGAAATGCCAGCTGCCTGCCTGTGCCTCTGAATCACAACGTTCCACCATCTGACAGCTACTGACACTCTGCGTCCCTGTCCTCTGTCCTCCACCCCCACCACCCGCTTTGTTCTCCACCCTCCTCCTTCCATCAAAAGGATCTATGCTCCTGGCTAATCTCAGCCTTCCCTCCTCGGCATGGGAGAACTCTTCAACCTGCCACTGGTATTTCACACAAGGTTTAAGCTCGTTTAGGGATCGCCGTTGGCAAGATGGTTGTAATTGATTTCTCCTTTCGTGCTCTTGGTGACGACTGATGTAATGGGGGAACGTACTTTTGATAGCAGAGGACATAACGTCCTGTGCCAGGCCTCCCTCCAAAGCAGGAAGAGCTAGAAGAGAACAGATGCAGCCATCGTGCTTTAGAATTCGATAAAAGGTGTCATTGCGTTTACGGGAAACGTTTGTTTTTGCATCAGTTTGGGAATATGAGCTTTTTTAAGCAGTAGTTTTCAAAAGTTTCAGGTTTTGTTGTCATTTGCATAAAATGTCAGGTGACCTTTATGTATTGAATGCTTGTGGTGAGGTTCAGGTTGATGCTGTACAGGAGGGCAGCCTTATATACATACTAACTAATCATATTAAAATAAAGAGAAATATAAAATAAATACACAAAATATAAAAAATAATCCAGAATACACAGAGACAGGAGGGGTCTGCAGGAATGATCTGATATGTACATTTATTAGACAAGGATAGTCTGAGAGAGAGCAGAGATATAAAATAAATATGTATGTATGTCTGTTGTTTAAAGTGACTTAGCGATATTGTCCAGTGGTGAGGTATTAAGAATATTAATAATAATAAAGTGTCAGAGTGCAGTGGTGTTGGTGGTGTTAGTTTTGGTGTTGTTGGTGGTATTGGTGGTGTTGGTAGTATTAGTGGTGTTGGTGGTATTATTGGTGTTGGTGGTATTGGTGGTGTTGGTGGCATTGGTGGCATTGGTGGTTTGGTGGTATTGATGGTAATAGTGGTATTGGTGGTTTGGTGGTATTGGTGGTGTTGGTGGTATTATTGGTGTTGGTGGTATTGGTGGTGTTGGTGGTATTGGTGGTGTTGGTGGTGATGGTGGTATTGGTGGTGTTGGTGGTATTGATGTTGTTGGTGGTTTTGGTGGTGTTGGTGGTATTGGTGGTATAGGTGGTGTTGGTGGTATTGGTGGTATAGGTGGTGTTGGTGGTATTGGTGGCATTGGTAGTATTGGTGATGTTGGTGGTATTGGTGGTGATAGTAGTATTGGTGGTGATAGTGGTATTGGTGGCGGTGGTGGTGTTGGTAGTATTAGTGGTGTTAGTGGTATTGCTGGTGTTGGTGGTATTACTGGTGTTGTGGTATTGGTGGTGTTGGTGGTATTGGTGGTGTTGGTGGTGTTGGTGGTGTTGGTAAAAGGCTCACAGCCTGTTGAGGAACCTGATGGCCTGTGGGTAGAAGCTGTTCATTAGCCGGTTGGTTCTGGCCTGGATGCTGCGGTACCTGCTGCCTAATGGTAGTAGGGTGAACAGGTTATGTGCTGGGTGGCTACAGTCCAACCAGATCTTATGGATTTTCCTGAGGTAGCAGGATTGGTAGATGTCCTCATGCAGCAGGACTGCTACATGTCCTGCAGGTCTGGAAGTTTGCCCTATGATGGACTCCGCTGTCCTCACCACTCTCTTCAGGGCCTTGCGGTCATAGGTGGTACAGCTGCCGTACCAGACGGTGATGCAGGCCGTGAGGATGCTCTCTATGGTGCATCAGTAGAAGTAATATCATAGTAATATCACAATCAGCGCCAGGCAAACAGAATCACGTCCTCAGCATCAAGCTAAACAAGTAAAGCACTACGTCGTGTAAGCTGTAGGTTATCAGAACTCTGGATGCATTCCAATTTCCCTTTACCTTCTATTTCAGGAAGAAAACGCCCCCACAGGCCGGAATATTGATCCCGCCTTATTACCGCGCTGGAGAGAAGCCTTGGGATCATAATTAATAAAAGAAAAGTGGGCTACGGTGTTTAATGCAAGATTGCTGATCCCCAGATTTAGTGCTTTGTTTTCACATTCTCCATCACGGTAAATCCACTCCTGCCACGGAGCGCCACGCACGCACCCCATCTCAGGCCGCTTCTCTCTCGGAGAACTTGTCGAAACTCAGTCTTGACAAAGTCCACCGGGAACTTGTCTCTGTTATTACATTTACACAACAGAGATCGACTGCGATGCATGTAAGGTGAAATGAATGTGAACGGAGATGATTATATTTAGTGAGCCACAGCCATGCTGGCTGGTGCCGTGCTGTTCCGGTACGAGCCATAAGTGCCTCCACTAATTGCCCACTTCATTAGGAACACCTACACTCTGCTTCCGGCCACTGTATTGGAAATGCCCCTCGTGTGCCTCCGCTTGCTGGCCACTTTATTAGAAACACTGACCTTGTGATACTACTTGCTGGCCACTTTATTGGAAACACATTCATTGTTTTACTGGGTACTTTGTTAGAATTACCCACACTGTGCTTCTTGCCGCTTTATTAGGTACATGTGCTGCCACGCATTGGCCACTTTATTAGAAATGTCTACCTTGTGCTTCCACTCACCTGGTACAACCTCTCACTGGCCACTTTATTAGAAACACCCACCTGGTACATCCTCTCACTGGCCATTTATTTAGTTTATAAAATGACCTACTCTGTGCTTCTGGCCACTTTCTAATAAACACCTACCTGGTACATCCCCTTACTGGCCATTTTATTAGAAACACCTGTGTTGTGCAACATTCCACTTTTTTAGAAACACCCACCATGTGCTTCCACTCACTGACCACATATGTGCATTCTTTCAGTGGCCACTTTATTAGAAACACCTGCGATTTTTTCCATTACCAGGTCAGTTTTATTTACCTTAAATTGTTTGCTTTTTTTTATTTGCATATTTAAGAAGCACTAATTAAGATCAGCCAATCAGAACATGACTCCTTTACATATTCTCTCAGTGGCGACCTCATAAGAAACGCCTGCCTTTTTTCCCATTACAGGCCACTTTTATTTATCTTAATATGAATATATTATACTGCATATCTATCTATCTATCTATCTATCTATCTATCTATCTATCTATCTATCTATCTATCTATCTATCTGTCTGTCTGTCTGTCTGTCTGTCTATAGTATATATCTATCAGGAACATGTATTAAAGTGTAGAAATGTTCAGTGTCCTTGAAGTTTTCTGGTCCTCCTGTCGTTACCCTACATGTCATCCTTGCTAACTGAAGATAGGCTTATGTTGATGATCTGTCCCAGCATAGTGGCTCGATGGTCCTGCCCCCACCTGGAAATCTAGACCACCGGCTGGGGGTGTGGTGGGTGGAGGTGTGTGGTCCTGTGGAAGGGTGAGAGCCCACAGCGGTGAGATGCGTGTCGTGTGTTGGTCCCTTTTCCTTTAAGTCGGCCTGGCTGTGACAGGGCCTCTGCCCCAGTTCAGGTGTGCAGAGCCTGTTTTTAAAACTGGTGAAAATCTATTCTTCACATTTGTCCTCATGGGCGAGTGGACTGTTAACAGAATTTTTTCAGTCCCTCTGGGGCGACCACAAAGCTCGGAGACATAAAGATGGACGAGAGGTGGCATTGGCCGGACAGAAAAATTCACTGCCTGTATTATACAGACATGACGTGTAGGAGCCCCCGCGATGGGCCCGCCCGCCTCGCCTCGCACCTCCTCCCCACGGACGCTTTTTATTTCTCTCCATGAGCCAACACACTCCTCTAACCTCACCACAGAGGCCAAGACAGTGGGACGCTTTTCCTGCTGATGTCTCTGTCTCTCTCCTCTCTCTTACACACGTCGCCTCCAACCAGCCGTTTACTTGTATTGTGCCGATATAGGAGACTGTCCTAAACGGAGTACAGGCCTTGTAACAGTACAACCACAACGCTGTCCCTGTAACAGTATATTGTGTTAATGGCTGGTTAGGTATTAAATACACGCGCGTCTTACACGAAAAAGGTCTCGATGCCTAGAAGGAGGTGTGTGGAGTGCGGTTGCTGTTGGGAAGATTAAGGTGGGTGCCAGATCATATACGATGATAAATTTTAGACTGCATATGATCGCAATATTTTATGGAGTCTACACATACAGAAGTCTGTCTCTCAGTATAGCTTCCGGGGCCGACGTGTTTGCTAACCCAAACACCGCCAGACTTCTTTGGTATGGAGCTGTAGAGGTTCCTAATGGAGTCCTCGTGATAATCCATTCCATGCCAGCTTGAACATCCTCAAGCACAGTTTCCTGCAGATGGTAGCGGTAGGTTGGGAGTAGAGTGACACCAGGTCTTCTGGATGTGGTGACAACATACCGTTCATGCTTGGTGCTGACCACGGTGCCATCTACACACACAGGTTCGTTGGGCCGTCCTTCCACCAAGACTACTAAAGCGGGACTTCGTCACTGAAGATGAACCCGCTTGCCACTTCTGAGTACACTCCATGACAGTCCCAAATGGTATCGACACCCACCTGCAGTCTTTGTGACTTGTGACAGTGGATTGTTTAAGGACAGTCGTTGGTGCAATGTGTTCCTTCGGTGGTGCAGCCGTCTACCAATGGTGCTGGCACTAACAGGATGACAGATGGAGGACACCACTGCTCGCTGGATGTTCGCAGTCATGGCTGTTGGTTCAGTCAGGTATAGTGGGGCTGAGAAATGAAACTTGAATCGTTGGCATGTCTCACGATGTCAAAATCCTGTCGGTGGATTTCTTCTGGGTGCAGCCCAGCCCTGGGTCATTAACTATTCTTTTGATGATGAGTGTATGCTAGACTGTCTATTTCAGTTTAGCTCCAAATGGCAGAATTGGAGGTTTACTGCAGCCAGTGTTTACTGTGTTAGTAAATCTGAAATGCTAAATCCAGACCTTCCAGTGAAGATCCTGACCTTTTGAACCGTAGCATACAGCTGAACATTGGCTGTAAATAGCCATAATCACAGGCCTGCTAAGGTCCCAGGAGCGGTGTCCCTGAGGAATTGGCAGATGTAATGAGCGAAGGTAGCTGGCTGCTTAGTTAGATCTAATGCCCTGCTGTAGTAAATGCTCTTCTAATGCGTCTGAGCAGTGATGGCAATACCCGCAGGTTCCTGCCATAAATTAGCCTTTTTTATTTCCATTTGTTTAGTGTTTCCATCATTCGGCGGCACGGGGCGGGGCGGCTCAGTCCTGAGCGAGCGGGACTGTTTTTCTGTCTACTCTTGATGTACTGTAGCGTGGGTATGTTTGGGGTGTGGTTACTGTGTTTTTGTATGTGTTGGGTTGGGAGAAGGTCCATTATAGATACAGGAAGCATTGCAGTACTGTAGCTGTAATGAAACGTCCTAATACTAATCTTCTACCCAACTCAGAACCCAAGACATTTCATATCTGTGGTACTCCATACTTGTATCATTTGATTGAACATGTAATCTACCTTTATGTGAGCATATTTAGGGTTTTTTGCTTTCCATCAGCACCCAGCCGCCCTTTTTTTTTTATATTTTTTTTTTTTTTGTTTTTTTTTTTTTTTTTTTGTACAGTACATTGTGTCAAAAAAATGTGAATAACAGTTGGACCAATAGAAATGCTTCAATCTGGAATTAAATCTGATTACGTGATCTTACTTTTTTTTGTTATATTGCAAATAAAAGTATAAAACTGTTTATTTCACATTTTTATTTGCAAATAGTCCCGATGATCCATTTATAAGTAAGTTATTATAGTAATGCAAAATGCTTTACTATATAATTAGTTACTAGATAAAATAGTTACATTCTAAAACCTTTTAGTCACTGTATACCCCTAAGTATAGTAGTTGCTTCCAAAAAATCCAAAGCAGTTTACTGAATTAGTTCAATAATTACTCAAATGGATTTAGAGTAGATTTCTGAAAACTTTAAGCATTTTTTATACCGAATTACTTCCATAAATAGAATGACTGAAAAATTTCATAATATTTACTGAATTTTGTCACAGTAGTTACTGACTCAATATTGGTAGTAGATACGCAAAAATTCTAGTACGTTTACTAAATACATTTAGAGTGGACCTAGAAAAAGTTCACTGGATCGTTACTGGATAATTCATAATAGATACTGAATAATTCCTAGTACTTACTGAATAATTTCATATAGATTCATTAAATAATTCATAGTACGTACCGGATAATCAGAATGCATCATGAATAAATCATAATGATTACTGAATAATTCATTTTATATATCACACAATTCATGTTAGATACTGAACAATAAAAGGCTGAATAATTCATAATAGCTACAAATGATATAGATCAGTTACTGAACTGTTGATAGTAGCCACTGTAGAACCCATGGTTCCTGATGTAAAATTCAAAGTGGTGCTGATTCATTGTAATTCTTGAGCATGTCATTGCAGCTACAGTGCATGGATATTAGATACTTTTATATTTCACTGTAGATACTAACAATCCACAATAGATACTGAATCATGTATAGTTATTACAAGATCAATTATAAAAACTAATTACTAAATAATTAATAGTACTTACGGAACAATTTATAGTAATACTGAATATTATAGATTTATTGAAATTAATTTTACGTGCTGCATCATTGTAGATGTTACAGACTATTTGTAGATGAACAGGAATGATAAGCTTATAGGTTTTCTCATATTTCATAGTATATACAAAATATTCCATAAAGTTATTACATAACCAATTATACAGTTTATATTTAAAAATTGTTTACACAATTACATCTGTATTTACAGTGTTATGTAACATATATATTACATAGATTTTTCTCTCTTACAGGTTTGGGCCTGTACTACTGACTATTTCCATACTTTGTTCCATACTGTTGGTTTCTGCATAACAGCACGA
>JAMWET010000671.1:57500-136756 GCA_024036415.1 Prochilodus magdalenae | reverse complement strand
GTACGAAGTTCGTGGGGCAAAACGGAGCATGCGTAACCGTAGAAACGCTACACTATAGGAGTTCCATGTATGCCATTTTAATTTCTAGTAAGGTACACAGAAGGTGGAGTCAGAATTTGGTGTCAACAGAATGAATCCATGGACCCTGCCATGTGTCCAGGCTGGTGGAGGCGGTGCTGTGGTGAAGAGTGTTTTCTTGCAATATTTGGAGCAACCAATCAATCATCACTTCAGTGCTATGGTCTGAGTATTGTTCCTGACCATGTGCAATCTATTTATGGCCACAGTTTGTCAACCATCTCTTACACAAAGAGCGTGCTACGATCAATAAAGGAAAACGCCAGACATTGCCAGTTCAGCGTTCTTCAGTAATTTTCCCAGGTGCTGGATTGGGATTTGAACCTAATGGAACATCTTTAGGATATGGTAGGACAGGAGACAAATCTGCAGAATAGGGGATACATGGTGGAGGGACCCCCTGTGATATTACATTCTGTCAGGAAAATACTAGCGTGTGTTCCCCCTGTTCCACAGACGCAAACGACCTTTACTTAGCAGCTAATTGTTCAGAGCCAGTGTGATTGTGATCTCTCTTTCTCTGTCTCCTCTCTCTCTCGTTTTTCTCTCTACCTCTCCCTCTCTCTACCTCTGTCTCTACCTCTACCTCTTTCTTTCTCTCTCTCTCTTTCTCCCTGTCTCTGTAGAATGCTGTTTCAGCAGTAGGGGTTTGCGTTTGGAGCTGCAAGGTCCTCTCTTCATTCTCAAGGTGTCCCTTCACCGGGCCCCTTTTTTCAGCCCTTTTTAATGGATTGGCCTGATATACCTTCCAAATGGAGGACTTTGAGCGTTAATTCACGGGCTGATAAAGATCCTTTTAGCTCCTCTTTTAGAGCTCCTCTCGCAGATAGGAAGTACACAAGCGAAGGTTAGATTGGGCTCCAGTCCTCGTTCTGCCAAGACTTGGGCAGGAGAAAATAGGAAAGAAGGTGAAAAAGAATCAATTTAATTGCTTTTCATGCGTTTGAGGTGCAGCATAGTGACTATGCGCTGCTGAATGGAGGAGAGGAATTTTTTTTCCCCCTACAAAAAGCAAGAGAGCGTGCTGTGTTCAGGAATTGTATAACAAAACGGTGGAAAGACTATGTGTAAAGCACTCTCTTATATGTACAGATGGTTATCTGCAGTTGTGCAGTTTTAGAGTGACAGGTATATCTTGTTAATAGCTGTGCCATCACCGCTAGGTCCCTGCACAACAGCACACACGTGGTAGTTTAACGAAACAATCTCAGGACAGTGGAGTCTATCAGCTCTCTCTCTCTCTCTCTCTCTCTCTCTCTCTCTCTCTCTCTCTCACACTCACACACACACACACACACACACACACACACACTCTCACACTCACACTCACACACACACAGAGAAAGGGAACTGTTTGGGCTTTGTCTAATGTACAGAGTGAGTTCAGTATTAAACTTGGAGCTTTGAAAACCAAACAGCTTTTCCCCAGCGCTTTATTCAGCTCTTGTACCTCAATCTTCCACCATAAAACCAGAAATCAATTTACTGTGTACAGGAAGCCAGCGCCGGGATGTTTGTGACAAAGAGAGAGAGCGGCTGAGAGCGGAGGAGAGATTTGCATAGCTTATTACTTCTCTCCAACATGTATACAATGTTCATAGTTTACAGAGGATTTTTCCTCTCTTTTCTTTCTCCCTCTCGCTCTATTTCCTCTTTCTCCCCACTCTTTTCAGCGGCCGGTGTGTTTGATTGCTATTGAAAACCAGCCCTGTCCTTCCTTCCCAGTGTTTATGCTATACATATGCAAATGACAAACAAATTCTATTGTGTCTCCGAGCTCCGACTGTGTTTTTAGTTTACCGCATAGAATTCCTTCTTTTTGCAGTTTCACTGACTGATAGAGGGAGAACCCAAATCTCCTGCAAATATATTCTGAGTGGCGTCCCGTCCGTTTGCTGTTTTGATGCTTTGGTTTGCTTATCGTTGCTGTCGGGAGAAAACCTTGTTTCTCCTGTTTGGGCACAATTTGAAGTCAGTTGGTCCCCTCTCTTCTTCCGTTTATGCGGCGTGTACGTTGGGAACACCACAAAACACTCCTTCTTACTCCCCCCCCCCCCCCCCCACACCCCACCCAAGCCACCCCATGCCCCCGAAGGTGTGTTGGAAATGTCATGATCAGGACCAACAGAAATGCTTCTCCTCTTGCTTCCTTGGGAATACTTATTTCTCCATTTACCACCATTTAAAGAGGAGCAAGCTTTTCCTCGGCCTGTAAAGTCACTTGCTTCAGGAATGCAAGGCTTTGTTTGCGACAGCAGCCATATATTAGATCATGCGGTTGATTGCAAATGCAGGTTAAAGGTCGGTTTTGATGATTTTGGGTCCCGTTTTTGGTGTGAAAAAGTGGGACCGCCACATTAAAACATTATTGAGGTTTAGGGCCTTTATTTAATTGGTTTCAGTATTTGGAAAAGGCCTGAAATGTGTGTGTTGCTGTTTTCCTCCTTGCTGGGATTGTGCCTTGAATTGTCTGTCACCTTTGATTAGTTTGAGACGGTAGTCATTTTGATTGCCTTTAATCTGCTTGTTGTGATTTCCTTATTTCGGGGCGTTTTTGATAAAATGGTAAATACTTTTTTATTAATCAGAAAGCCCTAGTTCAGCAACATCACATTTGGCCATATGTTTTGTATCTTAAAGCAGGTGCCTCTCTGCATGCGCTCCTCTGACTCCTCACTTTTGTCCCGTGGCGGTCAGGCTGCAGGTTTGATCCGCTCTCACCCCGACTCTGCCCTGCTTGCCCACTCGAGCGTGCCGCCATTATTCTACCTGCGTGTGTACACTTTAGCATTAAAAAAGTGCTCGCACATCTTTTGTGGCAGACACAAATGATGCAACATTTGACTTTGCGAGTGCTTACGGAAGTACTTTCCTTTGAGTCGGCGCTTAATTCTGCACATCTGCAGTCTCCTCTCTCACAAAGCACACACACCTGCACAGCCGCGCAAAACCACATGCCGCTTTTACTAAGCCTATTCACGTTTCCCCCCCCTCCCCTCGACAGATTTCTTAACCAAATTTAAATGAAAGGTCCTAAAACAGTTCCTAGATTAAAGATGAGCACACTGAAGATGTCTGGCTTTCTTGTTTGCTTGTATGTCTGACTGGGTTTGTATTTGTTTGTTGCATTGTTGAAAATGATGTACTTGTATGTACATGATCATCAAAGTGTGCTCTCTTGCTCTCTTCCTTTTAGTCTCTCTCTCTCTCTCTCTCTCTCTCTCTCTCTCTCTCTCTCTCTCTCTCTCTCTCACTCACTCACTCTCTCTCTCACACACACACACACAGTTGCTGAAAAACCCTCTACTTATCATAAAAAGCGAGCGCTTTGACGTTAGTGGTAATTTAAGATCATGTTTGATGCATATTTAAACAGGCCTGGACGTTTCCATTTCTGCTGTACGTCTGACTCCATCCCTCTGATTTAATCATGTGTCTAATCACGCTGAATATTTAAATAAACATAATGTCTTACATCCCCAGTTTATCCATTTACAGCGGCCCGGCAAGAGAATCTGTTTCTCTGTTCTTCATCATGCTCATTTTTACTGATACACATAGCAAATACTACAGATATAATAATTATTTGTATTTCTTCTCATAACTTCCCGCTTTACGATGATGAAATGGAGCCACTTTCTGAGTTCTTACTGGGGTAAAAAAAGAGTAAAAGAAACAAGGAAGACTCAGAGAATTAAACAGGCCGGCCTGATTGGAATAATTTGATGTAAATTTGATTCTAATTGATTTGCTGTTGTTGTAGCAGAAAGAATTTTTTCATCTTTAATATGACCCTCATATATCTCTCTGCGTCTCTCTCTGTCTATCTGTCTCTTTCTGACTTTCTCTCTCTCTCTCACTCTCTCACACACACACACACACACACACACACACAGTGCTCTCCTGTCTGTTCTGCTAAACCTGTGCTCTTTGTGGCGAACAGTAAATAAAAGATGAATATTTATGGTGATGGCGGGTTGCCTGGCTGCAGACTTGCGCAGGTTTCAGTGGAATTGATTTTTTTTTACCAACTGTGTTTTGGATTTAATTCATCGCCTGCAAACATTTGCATAGAAATAATCTGTGCAGTGGTAGATCTGAAGAGGAGAGGAAAAAAGAGGAGAGGAGCAGAGAGGAGAACAAAAAGAAAACACAGGGCAGGAGGAGAGCAGAGAAAAAGGAGATGGAAAGAGTAGAAAGGATAGTAGAGAAGGAGTGAGGGGAGAAGAAACGAAAAAAGAACAGAAAGCAAGCGGACATGAGGTTTTCTTACACTGCTCCGCATGCCTCTCTCGTTCTTCCTGCTCTCTCAAACCCTCGCTCGCAATCTCGTCCTCTTTTGTTTCTCCTCATTCTCACTTTTACCGCAAATTGCCTCTACTTTCCATTGATCCCTTTTATCCTCATTTGCATGGAGATTTGGGTTGGCTGCAGCACTCTGAACCAGAGTGCTCCTCAGCCAGTCTATCAGGGGGTGCTCTCAGACTGTTCCTTTCTGCGACACGCACTCCGCTCCGTCCTCCCTCTGATCGTGTTAGTGGAACTATTACATTAGAGGAGCATCTGTCTTTGCTTCTGTCTATACAACGGTCTGTCAATACGCTGGAGCGGAGCACAAAGCCATTCACACGCACTCCGTCACACAAGCTCATCGACATTCAAACACATTATGATCAATGGGATAAACAACAGACAGAGCTTTGTCGATTTTTAGATACGTCCGTATTGTAAATGGAAGCAATACGGATATGAGTATCCTCAGTGAATGAATTACCATTGCAGACGCACGCTTGTACACAGACACTAGTCTCACTTTATTTGAGTTGTCCTGTATAGATTATGTACCGATGCTCAAATCATTAACAAACTGTCTGCTGGAGCTTTGTTGGCTCTCAGTAGGGTTAGAGATACAGGTTAGGATTACAGTCAGATATAGGGTTAGGCTTAAGCTTTAGATTATGGCTAAGGTTAATGTTAGAGTATTGTGTTATAGGTAGGTAGTTAGTTGAAGGTCCAGTTATATACACAGGTTAACACATATCTGCAGCAGCACATTAAAAACAACTACTTGCTAAAATGATTATTTACTGTAGGGCCCTTTTTATGCCTTTTTGTTTTTTTCCATTTTCCTTTAGTCTGTTTTTTGTGCATGGAAAAGACACTCTCTCCCACAGAAACCACTATTATCAGCTGCCTGAAACATCTCACTGGAATTCTAGCCCCTTTCTCTGTTACAAGGTGATGTCATCTTGTGACACAGTCCTTATCACCCACCTCCTGGCCAGCTTGGCACACCCTCACACGACGCAATAAGCTAAAATTGCACCACTCCGAAACGTCCTGACTTTCAGGATGGCACTCACCAGTGACCAATTGTCTGCAGAGTGATTCCATTATCAGCATCGTGACCACAAAGAACCTTACACGATTGCAAACCAGATGTCCAGGAAGCCAGCTTAGTATTTGTTTATTTGTGATGGCTGTGTTATGGTAGTTTTTGATGGCAAATTCGAGACAAGTTAAACTTCTGCATAGCATCTGGAGTGTACAATTCAAATCACATGTCACGAAGGCATTATTTCAACACACATCCAACATCTAATTTGTAGCTGTACTCAACAGCCGTATGTTCAGCTAACAGGGAATTTGGTACCAATAAAACAGCAGACTAAATCCACAATTTCACCTCAAGATGAGGGCTCTTTTGGAATGACATCATCAGTATGAGACGGAGCGCCCACAGAAGTGCTGTACGAGAGCCTGACTATAGGTGGGGAGGGAATTTCATGCTAGGTCAAATAGCCCATCTGCCCACTGTGTCCTGTGTGTGGCTCCATTGGCAGAGCAGTTCCAGTCTGCAATTTGCAGCAGGATGGCGCTGCGCTGGCTGTCTGACTTTTCCAAATGGCTCCTCTCACCACCATTGACTCTAATGAAATCGGACTATTAGGGCCACTTGACACCATGCTAATGGTGGTGACTTTCTTTATGGAGCGGTGATAGACACCACAGGATCACACTGTCTTACGTCACACTGGAGACCTTCTTCAGGGCGCACATGGACGCGCACACACACACACAGTCTTGTTTCTGGGAATTGTGGGGCCCTTACATAGAGTTCCTTTTATTTCCTGGAGACTCATACAAATCTTAACGAGAGTCACTACTAGCCTAACCTTCCCCTAACCTTAACCTTTAGCTTAACCTCACCCTAACTTAACCCTGACCAAAGGTTTAATGTTAGGTGTCAAAGCTTTTGGTACCCAGACAGGATAGGCGTTAGGTCCTCTACCATGTTCCACTCTGTATGAACAGGTCTTCTGCCTCTCTGTCTGTGGCTCTGTATACTCTGTCTCTCTCTCTGTCTCTCGTATTCTCTCTCTCTCTCTCTCTCTCTCTCTCTCTCTCTCTCTCTCTCTCTCTCTCTCTCTCTCTCCTCTCTCTCCCTCTCTCTCTTCTCTCTCCCTCTCTCTCTCTCCTCTCTCTCTGTCTCTCTTATCTCTCCCTCTCTCTGTCTCTCCCTCTCCCTCTCCCTCTCCCTCTCTCTCTCTCTCTCTCTCTCTCTCTCTCTCTCTCTCTCTCTCTCTCTCTCTCTCTCACACACACACACACCTACCTATCCCGTATGTTCTTGGTTAGTGTTCTTGTTCTCGTTCTCTCTCTCCCTCTCTCTCCTTTTTGCTTTCACACACACACACACACACAACACACACACACACACAACACACACACACACACACCCACACACCCACACACACGAACTTGCACTATCCTGTGTTCTTGTTTAGTGTTCTCGTTCAGCTAAGCTCTACTGTATTGGCAGCTAAGCTCTAGTTATTGGCATGCTGCATCTTGCTTTGAAATAATCAGTTACTTTTACTGTTATTTGCACGTGTCGCAGTGCTGGAGAATAAGTGGAATTATGTTGACTACATAAGTATGCTGTATGTACACTGGCATTTGAAGGTTTTGGTGGTATACAAACTTAACAAAATGTATTATTATGTATAATATAATATAGCATATTAAAGAGCAGGTATGAATATTTGTTATTGGATAGCTGGGCAGTATGGGTTTATCATTATTGTGACTGCTGTCATAACACAGTGTCACGATAAGCGTTCTTTGAGTTCATTGTGGATATCATCAGCACTTATATCGGCACTTATTTCCCAACTGCTTGTTTTAACTTTTCAGACATTATAAAAAAACGTGACGCATCATGTACCATAAGAAACTCCTGAAGTAATGAGATATTACATATTTTTTTGCCATATCACGCACCATATTTGCAACAGTACTTGCCAAGACCCACTCGTTTTGTCCCCATGTTGTGATGTCTAGACTCAAACCTCTCCGATCTTTAAAGGACGTCAGTATGAGCCGAGTGTTCCAAAAATCTAAAGGTATAGGAAGTTATTGTATAATATTATACAAAATCTGGGTATTTCACTTAACTGGAAAGTAACAATGAGAAAATTCAAATTTCAAAAGGTGTCCCCGACATGCAGTACTCATTTTTTAATCTTCATTTCACTGCTCCTAAGGCGTGATAAAGGGGGAGCCTAGGAATATACACTTGAAAGCAAGAGGTACTGAATAATCTTATATGAAACAGTCAAAATCTCCCTAGTCTATCCCAAGGTGAAACAATAGCCATGCAGCATTCTTATGGGTAAGGCCGTCCGATCTTTGTCTAGTTGACTCCTCTCTTGGTTTTTGAGCAGAAATTCACTGAGGCCGTCATAAGGGACGGACGTAAGCACGGAGGGATGAAAGGTTGGTAATGATGAGCATATGTCAGCTGATGGTGAATAGGAGGAGGCAGACTGGGCTTCACTTCTCCTTCCCCTTTGCGCAGCCTTCAGCGGCCCTGACGCCGGGCTACAATTAAACCCCGGCTCTGATTCAGCTTCAATTAAAACCACAATTAACGGCTTGACTTTCACGGCCAGCCCACTGTAGCGGGAGCTCTCGTCAAAGTCATGTTGTTCTTTTAATTGCTCGCGTGATTTCATGGCCTCCTGCCTTCCCTGCTTTGTAAATCTCCGTCTCCATAACTCCTGCGCAATATACGAATGGCGGAACAGATTGAATTAAAACAATGAAGGTCTAATAAGATAAAGCACAATCAAAATAGATTAACCTTTCCACGCCAAGACCCTTCACCTCTTTCCTCTCCTCTGGCGCCGTGGCGTACGTGGCCCCTCCAAAACTTTAATCTTCATTACCTCCTTTGATTTCTTCTTTGTACCGCTAAAGGAAATGCATAATTTACACCCTTTGAAGTTATTCCAATGATACTGACAACATGTTACCTTTAATCTCAGGACCCCCAGAACATTAAATATTTAGCCAGTACTGAACAAAGGATGGGCAAGACCATAACAAGCTTTTTACCTCCTTGACTTTTTAAACGTCATATTCTCTACATGAAGCTAGTGAGAACCAATTAACTTCAGAGAGAGGGCTGTATTTGTATGGCTGGATCTCACGCTTGTTTTTTTTCCCCCGTACGTTCCTATCATGTCATTACCCTTGAACAAGAGGCGGAAAAGTAAAGTGCTCGCGCTAGCAGAAAGCGGCAAAGTATCTGTTTGACTTAAAGGCTAAGTGGCTAAGCATCTCCCCGTCGCGCAGGTAATGCAGAGGTAAATTTGCTGAAGTTATTCACTTCCCCTCATCCTGCTTTAGGTTTTCAAATGAGCCGCGAGATGGCAACGTTATGTCTGGATTATGTTAAACCCAGTGCGGCTGTATGTGTTTGTGTATGTGTGTTTGTGTGTGTGTGCGTACACTGGGGATGTCATGATATTGACGCGCTAGCTCACTTTGGGGAATAAGAGCTGTAGCCTTGATCCTTGTTTTTGATTATGATGGCTTCCTCCCTGCTGGAGTGTGTGATAGGAATGCTCAATGACAATGTGTGACGTGCTGTAGCCAGAGAGGTCCAGTTCTCCCTGTCTAAACGCTCCCAGCTAACTGTCATCATCAGCTGGCACAACATCAAGCAGTGTTCCTTATGCCTCATTCGGGTCATCGTGCCTCTATCTGTCCTTATGCCTCATTCCATCCTCATGCTTCATCCCATTTCACCTCTGTCCATTAGTTTGCCCATGGCAACTTGCACATCCAAAGTAGAGATGTACATCTCTGCCCATTCGATTCAGTTGAATTATCATTTGCTAGTAATCAATTCTGTTCATAAAATCTCAGATCGTTACGCAAAGGTAAACTCCTTTGTGATGAAGAAAGATATTCTCTACACCTTTATTATGCTTTCATGTGTCGCTCAAATTCTTAATTTGATGTTATTTTTCAGTTTTGGTTTGGTATGGTATGGTTTGGTTTAGTTTGGAATGGTATGGTTTGGTTTGGTTTGGAATGGTATGGTTTGGTTTGGTTTGGTTTGGTATGGTTTGGTTTGGTTTGGTTTGGTATGGTATGGTATGGTATGGTATGGTATGGTATGGTTTGGTTTGGTTTGGTTTGGTTTGGTATGGTTTGGTTTGGAATGGTTTGGAATGGTTTGGTTTGGTATGGTATGGTATGGTATGGTATGGTATGGTATGGTTTGGTTTGGTATGGTATGGTATGGTATGGTTTGGTTTGGTTTGGAATGGTTTGGTTTGGTATGGTATGGTATGGTATGGTATGGTTTGGTATGGTTTGGTTTGGTTTGGTTTGGTATGGTATGGTATGGTATGGTATGGTATGGTTTGGTTTGGTTTGGTTTGGTATGGTTTGGTTTGGAATGGTTTGGAATGGTTTGGTTTGGTTTGGAATGGTTTGGTTTAGTTTGGAATGGTATGGTATGGTATGGTATGGTATGGTTTGGTTTGGTATGGTATGGTATGGTTTGGTTTGGTTTGGAATGGTATGGTTTGGTTTGGTTTGGTATGGTATGGTTTGGTATGGTTTGGTTTGGTTTGGTATGGTATGGTATGGTATGGTATGGTATGGTATGGTATGGTATGGTATGGTATGGTTTGGTTTGGTTTGGTATGGTTTGGTTTGGAATGGTTTGGAATGGTTTGGTTTGGTTTGGAATGGTTTGGTTTAGTTTGGAATGGTATGGTATGGTATGGTATGGTTTGGTTTGGTTTGGTTTGGTATGGTATGGTATGGTATGGTTTGGTTTAGTTTGGAATGGTATGGTATGGTTTGGTTTGGTATGGTATGGTTTGGTTTGGTTTGGTATGGTATGGTTTGGTTTGGTTTGGAATGGTTTGGTTTGGTTTGGAATGGTTTGGTTTGGTTTGGTTTGGTTTGGTTTGGTTTGGTTTGGTTTGGTATGGTATGGTATGGTTTGATTTGGTTTAAATAAGCCTGTTATCTTTTACATTGTGTGTGAATTCCATTGAATTCCTAATGAATGTCCCAGAATACCTTGGTGGAGTTAGGGGTTGGGAAGTCTGGTTCCACTGGCTGACTTTAAAAGTAAAGTATGGTTCTCCTGTAAAATAATTTGGGAGCTCTGAAGTGTTGTTCTGACAGCAGTGATATGTATGTTGGATTTATTAATTTAGTCTTAAAGATTAAAAGAGGCTGGAGTGGATGTGTATACCTGTTTTATGATTTGGGGATACTGTGCCACTCTTAGTCCACATGCTGTGGTTCAGCTGTCTGTAAGAAAAGCCAGTGACATTGTGGATAAATATCCTGCCCTTAAAACTCCTGCATACTGCTTGTGAATGTCTTCCCTTCGTTCGACAGCTTCACTGCTGTTACTGTGGAATGGTTTGCAGGAGGTCTACTTTTACCCCAGTTACATCTATCCTTTTAAATACAGCTGGCACTGAGTGCCGTCCACCAAAGGAACTAAACAGCGAACTCAGTGTTGTGTATTTCATGGTTGTGTGGCATTTCACTGTTCTGCAAGGCCTGTTTTGTTGTTGCTGTTACACCTGCCTTCCATCTCAATGAAATGAATCATAAATTGAATTCTTATATTTAATTTCATTGAGTTAAAGTAACTTTAACATTCCAATATATTGTACATTTGAATCACCAACTTCAAACCAGGGTATCATGATGCACTGGCTCATTTTTACAACCCTTGCCAGTAGTAAAGCTGATCTACCCTGGTGTCCATTCCTACTCCCTACCCTTCCCAAGGGCCCTTTAGAGGGTGTGATAATGCCGATTGGAACACACTCCCTGACAAACTAGATGTGATGATACAATAGCGTGATCTGGTCTATTTTTGTCAGTGTGGCCGCTGTGTGAAGGAACCATGAATAATTAAAGCCTTCCTCTTTCTATCACTCCTGAAATAGCCTATAATAACACACGCAAAGTGTGAACAATTAGCATAGAGAGTGGGGGTATGGTCCAGCTTCTTTATGGAACAGCTTTAAGGATGTCACTACACACACGTATTTAAATGTATTTCAGCAGAAGCTCTACGACTCTGTCTGAGGGATTGGGACAGGTTGACATGGCTGTAAAAGTTTTTTGCTGAAAAGTGTTTCGCTGGTCTGAATAGCAGTTTTATACACAGTATGAAAAAGTCTGCATCAGATTCATGTCGTGGTCTTAAACTGCAGAATTGTTCACACTGTTGTGCCCTTAAGTGTGTGTAGGTTCTGTCTTTACCTAAGAAGCTATCTGAATAAGAAAGCTTTGCTGAAACTTTGGTGAATCTTTTTGCGACTTGAAGTGGGCTTCAAGACTAAAATTCTTCTAAGGAATGGCTCGAATGAGGCCCGTCGTTATTACAGTGAGACTCCATGAGAAGAAATGCTGTATTTGTGCAGGCGGTTTGCTTCTAGCTTTCCAAGAGACAAATCTGAACAGCAGCAAATGATAGGTTAGAACTCTAATGGACTGAATAGTAGTACTTGGGAGTACAGCAAACGCTACGCTGCTGCTCCTCAAAAGATAGATACAGATTCTGTATGTTAAAATGCTGTTCGGTTCCAGTATGTGCTTTTTCACTCGCTTTTACATTTTTACTTAAAATGCTTTTTATTTAAACTAGTTTTCATATCATATTTTTTTCATCATATTTTTGATAGTTACATTTGTTAGAGGTTTAAGAGTCTCAAGTTAGCTTAGTCTTATACTGTCTACTGGTTAATTTTTTTTTTTTTTTAAGTTATTACAAAAAAATGACCATATTTACCCTCTTTTCTACATAATAAAACCCCAAAGCAAAGCTTCAGTACAGCAATATTTTCTTTTCAATATCTACTTCCAGATTCACTCTTGAAAGAATTTCTGCATTTTTTCAAGAAGTTGTAGAATCTGTGTGTGTCTTTGTTTGATCTACCTGAAACTTTAAGAGTTAAAATATACATAAATAGAAGACAGGTCAAATTTAAATCCTTACCTTCCAACCACATCAGGGCTGTTCTAGAAATGTGGGCTATGACTAAATTGGGAGACATGTTTTGTATGTTTGCATATATACATATATACATCTGTACACATAAAAAGCCTTGACAGTGCCCTAGTGCTCAATATAGTAACATCACTCTCTCCCTTTCTCTTTCTGTCTCCGTTTCTCCCAGTCTCTTTTACTCTCTTTTTGTTTCTCCCTCCCTAACGCCTCATTAGAAGCTGTCTCTATGTGCACATTCATTTATAATGCTGCATATGCCTATCCTCAGGCGCTGCATTTTTCTGCTCTCAATAGTGCATTGATTTCCTGTATGACTTCATCTGCCTAATACCCATCGGCTCCAGGCTCCTAAACACACACACACACACACACACACACACACACACACACACACACACACAGAGCATTCTAGGTATGTTTCTCAGATTTTCTAGAGTTAAAGCATAGGCAGTAATGCAGACTGTTTATTACGGAAGAGATCACAGATCACAAAACATAGGAAATCACTAGAATACAGATATCCAGGAAGAATATTAAGTAGTCTGTGATGAATATGCACATAGCAAAACTGCTGCTGTCTTTGCCACGCCTGTGTCTATTAGCTGAAGCCATGGCTCGATAGAAGAGGGCAAGGTGGAGCTTTTCCTAATGAAGGATCTGACGTTTCCTGCTGGCCCACTGCATTCATCAGGCCGCTCTCTCTTCATTACACCTCACCACAAGCTGCCAATGAGAATGCAGCAGCCCATACATTAGCCCTGTGTGATTGGCTTCTAGACTAAGGGGCCTGATGTCTTTAGAAATGTAGAGGACTGATTCTGTGCTAGGTAAGGGTGCTGAAAACATCCCCTGAAAAGCCGAGCCTCTTTTCCTAGTAGTTTCTGTATGATATGGGGATGGTGTAAATAGGTATGAAATACTAAAACTTGTATAAACAGGTGGAAAAAAAAGAAAGGTATGCTAATGGTGGTTGTAGTGGTGTTAAAGCTCTCTCAGGCTGTGCACTTGTGCTGCTTTAAACCAGCAGCCCTGTGCCGAACTCGCACAGCCTCGCCTTGTGCTGAGGGTGTTGTGTCTCTAATAGATAAACATGTGTTTTGATATTAGGCCAAGTTGTTCTCTGTGTGCCTTAAAGCATGTTATGACAATGCGTGTGTGTGTGTGTGCATGTGGGAATGTAGAGAAAGTGCTTTCTTCGTGTTCACTGATTACTCCTTTGCTGTGCAGATGAAGCATGTTTGCATCAGGTAAAATGGCAGTTCTTCCCCTGGAGCCAAATCATTATTATCCTCATTTTAAGCCTTATTTATTTTGCAGAGAAGTGGCGCATGTTTTTTTTTTTTTCTTTTTTCTTGTGACTGATTAAATTCAGTCTCTAGGCGCTCAGTGTGTATGAGCAGGCAGCTCAGGTAGGCTCTTCTCCCTCCTTTCACTTCTGTTTCAGCAACAGGGACCCCCACCAAACTATTCCTAGATTTCTTGTGTCCGTCGGTGGGGTTGTGTCAGTGTGCGTGTCTTTCTCTGTATGTCTGTGTGCATGTGCGTGAGTGAGTGTGTGCCTGTGTATATGCAGATGTGTGTGGGCATGTGTGAGGCAGGGTAATTATAGTCTTAAATTATCTGCCCTGTTTTTTATTTTAGTTTCAGTTTCGGATCTTAATGTTACGGTGGAAGCTGTAATAGCAGGTGTTAGGGTGGGAAGAACAATTCTTATAGCATCTCATATGAGCTACTAAACTATGCACTGTGAGTGAGATTTATAACTTCAGAACACTGCTTTTATTCACTGTACACATGGACACCAACTTGCCACATTAAAGGAATAGACTCCCATAGTCTTGTTGGCATCTTCATCTTTCATAACTTCATGCTTGTGTTGTTAAGCTTTGTGCAGGCTGTCAAGGTTTGTTTTGCTGTTGTTCCTCCAAGGAGCGAATCACAGAGTGGTTCTCATTACACCCTTTTAGCATTACATTTAGCCTCCCTTCACTTCCTTTGACCATCACTAATAGCAGATATAGCATATTCAGAGTAATTCCAGCCCAGACTGTAGTTTCATCCATATTGCCTGGGATCCCGCTGTAAACAGCAAATGCTTCTTTCAAAAGTGAGAAACTTTATATTCATGTTGCAGTGGACAAATATTAGTTCAGAGTTAAAGTTGTTATTACATAGACACACTTATAGCCTGTCACACTTATCCCATATTTGCCTAACGGCAATTATTTGAGATGACTGGAATTTGAGATCCAATATCAGTAATGTCGTTAAAGCTATATACTGATATAGACACATGCAAAACACTGTTAGTCCAGTTATATGTTTGGTTGATTGCTGAGTGATTATGAATTAATGCATCCTCTGTAAGGAGCACAGTATTCAGTTCACTTTAGAGCTTTCAGTGATGGTGAGGTCTGGGCTCTGGGGTGGTCTGTAAATAGTTCAATGTAGGAACATCAGCAACCTCTCTGAAATCTAGTTTTGGAAATCCTTTTTTTCCCTATGTATTTTCCTTTGACTTCCCTTTCCCCTTTCCCTTCCATGTATGTGTACAGCCCATCTGCATGATGTAATAAAGGCCTCACACAACGTGATACCAAAATGTACTAAAACATATTCCATTACAAAATATGCAGTACGTTTAGAATGATAATGAACCCCTTTTATTTCTCCTTCTTAACAAAAATCACTATAACTGTGGAATTTAATCTTATAGGAAGTCCTGTTATTGGCAGGATCATGCAACACTGGGGCTTGCAACAAGACTCAGCTACATGGTCAGACACACACAAGTATCTGCACACACACAACCAAAAAAAAGGCTTTTCATTAGGCTGACCTAACTAGCCAAGAGACTAATTAACATTTTTATTTAAATGATTTTTTTTTTGCTTGTCTCCTTTCTGCCTAATTATTTCTGTTATTTCAGTATCAGACTTGCTTTGATGTCCCAATTCTGTATTTAAATAGTCTGAGATTTTCATCACATCCTCCCACTGTGGGCTGCGTGTGTGTGTGTGTGTCTGTGTGCGTGTGAGAGATGGAGAGAGGGAGCTGTGTAAATTAGGGGATTCCTCTGAGGCAATGAGGAAGGCTTATTTTTTGGCTTTGGAGATTTGTACATGTGTAAATGTACTTTGTTAGAGTGCTCTCGTACACACACATATGTTGTGCGAGTCTGTGGGTGGTTGTACTGTTTATCCTGAGGGGGGCACCCTCACACACACACTGGGCCAAGTTCCAGCGTCTAACGATATGGCCAGTACCCAGCTTTCAAATGACCCTTATATTCCTAACAGCTGAGTATGAAACATGAAAACTGTGCTCATATCTGTCCCTGATACAGATAGCAGTAATAGAGTTTAGGCATGGACAATCCATGATTGGTCTGAATGGTACTCTAATAGTACTAGAGTAACACCTTTCTGCTCTCACTTGCTGTTTACTTCTCAGTCCTTTGTACTTAACATCCTAATTTGTACTTCTTTTCTTTTCTTTTCTTTCTTTTTTTCTTTTTTTTTTTTTTACGGGTGGAGCTTTTCTGTTTTAGGTTTCTAAGGCACTCTAGTCTGGATAAGAGCGTCTGCTAAAAGAATAAATGTGAATGTGTATTTTATTGAAATGGGCTGCATATGCTACAACTTTAACACAGTGCCATGATTTTGCTCATTTCAGTTTCGCTCTTGCTCCTTATGCTCATTTCAGTGTTCTAATTGCA
This sequence comes from Prochilodus magdalenae, assembly GCA_024036415.1. NCBI lineage: Eukaryota > Metazoa > Chordata > Actinopteri > Characiformes > Prochilodontidae > Prochilodus > Prochilodus magdalenae. Next base: position 120,614 of record JAMWET010000671.1, on the reverse strand, counting down.
GTATTTAAAATTAAGCCTGGCACAGAATTCCAGTGGATGGACAAGTGTCTGTCTATATGTGGGCAGTCTGGTGCTTTCTGCAGGCTGAAGACGCCAAGGCCAGTCCGTCTGTCTGACTTATAGCTCTGGGATCACACTCTCGCAGAGCCTGCGAGGGCACACTGGCACCGGTTTAAAATTATACAGTGTAAAACTATCATCATGTATTTTCATAAAGATGAAATATTGCTATCTGTGCTCACTTACAAGGGTTTTATTAATGATGGGCTGTCAGGCCGGAGATGCCCTGCATATTCGCATATTAAACAGGCAGGAACAGAAATGCTCCTTTTATTGCCTCCAGACATAAATCAGCGTAACACGTCGCCTCATCATTTACGCCCCCCACCCCCCCAGCCAAGTTCTCTCTTATTTAAATGAATTGGCGGAGGGCTTTGATTGGCTGGGTGGCATGGCGGCAGGTTTAGGCGGGGTGAAGGGGTGACACCGCAGCTGTTTGAATTGATATACTGTTTTTCTATTAAAATTGCTCAGGCTTCCTCTGCTCTGCTTAGCCATTTCTCTCCCATTCCTAGCATTCTCTCACTGCTCCTCAGCCAGCGATCTGGCTTCCCAACAGGCTTCAATATCACACATGCTACTGAAATCTCAGTGCTGTTTCTCTGTGTGTAGCTTGATTGCTGACGGTTGTTAATGCTATGTTGCACAGTTGTGTTACACAGGTTTGTAGTGGAAAGTACACATCCAAAAGAGACTGTGCATTCCAATACATACAGTAAACATTCAGTTTTAATCGTTTCATTCCACTTACAGTTTAATATTTGTGTTTAAAATGGAAGTCACCTGCAGACCTTCATACTGCATAGATAACTTTCCATGAGATCAGCTTTAATCTCGTCAGTGTTTCCCGCTGGCGGGTTGGGAATGGACCACAGCACACTTGATGGTTCTTTCGCCTCCAGTCTGTGTGTGCAGACAGTTCAAACATATAAAGCTGCCAACACGTGTTGTTCATCATGCTCATGTGTGCTCCTGGTGGGTTGCTATGGGTTTCCCTAAACCCCTCCTCCTCCTCCTCCTCCTCCTCTTCTCAGTTAGGGACTTGTGTTATTATGTACAATATTCCTTGCAGTCATGAAGCACTGTTATTAATAGCGCGCTTTTACCCTCAACTGCTCGACTTTATTAATGACACTTTTCATTTAAATCCATCAAAGCTCGTAGCAGAATGGTGGAAAGCACTATTATTTTTTTCTCGCTGGTGTGGGGCTAACACTTTAGAGTCAGAGCCATTTATCTTGTGACCTAGAATAGATTTAATTAACAGCCCCACACACTGGAGCTGTGCAGGGGCACTGACTGCATTGCTACTGTTGAAGAGCTAACTCAACCAGTTTAACACACCAGCTACTGACTGACTGCTCTGCGTCCCCACGCTAGCAGCTGTGTTTACTGTAGAGTAAATAAAGGTGATCTACAGCTGTTAAAGACCTGGTTCTAGTTTGTATGCCTTGTTTTGGACTGGGTGTAAGTGTCGCTGTATTTTATACACTTCAGGTCAAAACTATAGCACAGATTTGTAAAGTTTCAGCCACGTTTTGCACTCCGGGGCCGAGTTATATTTTTATCTACAGGGCTGATCAGGTCAGAATAAGATTTTCCCCAGATCTGCATTACAGAAGCAAATCCTAATTTAGATCTTAATCTTATAGCTTCTTATGTCTGTTTGGAAATAACCTACCTAACCTACTCAATAGAATTTGACAGTTTACCAAGCCACTGATATTCTGCACATTAGCTGTAATGTAAATACAGTCATCAGCAAAATAGTAATTTAACAAATAGCTGCAGCCAGAAGGATCAACCGACAGCAGTGAAACTTGGTGGGTAGGTTTGACATTGTGAGACATGTTAATGATTCAAGTTTTACACTCAGCTGTGCTTGTGTATGTAGGCAAGGACGGGTCGTATCGGTGTACCTGACTGACCCAACAGCCACAATTAGACATTTAAGAAGCAGTGATGCCCTCCATGAGTCATCCTGTCAGTGCCAGAATCATTGGCATATGGCTGCACATCACAGGACTACATTCACGCAGATCATTACGATGACTGCCCTTAACACCACATGGCGCTGCCAGACTGGAGATGACCAACGAATGCGTGTTTGGAGGTACCATGATCAGTGTCAAGATGAACGGTTTGTTGTCACACATCCAGAAGGCCTGGTGTCACACCGCCTCCACCCCTAATGGTAAATCTGCAGGAGCAGTGTGAGAATATTCAAGCTGAATGGGATGGATTATCACAGGCACCATTAGGAACCTCTAGAACTGCATGCTGAGACGTTTGGCATGTTGTATCAGCACTGTACACTGCTTGTGTGTGTGTAGCCTAATAACTGTTGCCCATATTATTCTAAATTTATCATTTATTGTTCCTGATGACTGTTATCTTCCTTCCCATTAGCACTGCAATCTGACACTTTCTTTTGGGTGCAACTATTCTTTGCTGCTGCTACTATAGTGCGACAAATTCAAGATTACAATTTTATCAGAGCACCCCCACCTGCAGCAATCCTCCTGAGGTTCAGTTTCCTTTTGCCAAAACTGTACCTTTGCCAATCTATGGTTAGAACAAAAGCTAGGACATGTTTAGGCTTTATCCTAAAGTTAGGACAGTATTTAGTATGCTAGGAAGTTTAGACTGGCTGAGATCTGGAATTTGGGTGACTTGTGCCTGCGACGTAGCAGTTTACTACGGATGAGGTTTGGAATGGAATCAGGCCTGTTTTACTCTGCATAACCTGAAAGTGTGTGGTGTTTCATTCAGGGCAGAGAGGTGTAGTGTGGGGATCATTGTACAATGTGATTATGTGCAGGGTGTTTCACATTATTGTGTCCTAATGTGTTAGGAAGTTTCTTTTAAGCAGCTGAAGTAAAAGAATATTCTACTGCACATCCTACTACTAGGTCTTGCATGCTGTTAGGAGTCCCATTTTCTCTATGTCTATTAATACTTCCCTAGACGTTTTTGAAAGAACTGTCCTTTTAAATGACCACTTCTTATGCAGATTTATCTAAATACTTATTCTGTTCAAAAGGATCTCTGTTGAATGTTTTGAAAGAAAGAAAGAAATGTGTGAGGTAGTTGAGGTGTGTTTGTGTAGTTGCTGGTGTGAATGTTAGAGTCTGTTTGAAGGTGAACAGAATGTCTTGAGTTTTGAGAGCAGCTCCTGTTGGGAGCACACTTGGCTGTACTTGGTGAGAGCCCACATGTGTGACGTGTAACAAGAACACAAACTATTAACAAGAATAAAGAATAACAATACTAAAGAACCAGGAAAGGAGCAAAAAGAGCCAGGAAGGAGTGCTCCTCACGGTGCCATCCATTCGCGGCACCATCTTGTACAAAAGTAAAGAGTGGCTAACGTGAACTGATAGACTGGATATTTTGCTTAGGGTTGTGCCTTTTTTTCCCCTTTCCTTCTTATTTTAATGAAACAAAAAAATTAATAACTTATGTATTTATTTAATAAGCAAAAAACAGATCTCTGGCTTTTGCACAGTACTGTCTGCACATCTTGGTTGATTCAGTTCCTGAGTCCCTTTCAGTGGTCAAATCAAAATTACTAAACCTTATTCTGTGAATCAAGGCTCCAGAATCTTGGGAATGCAACAGTTGGGTGAATATATATATATATACACCAGGCAGTCACAGCCACATGTGGGAGACTGGGGCCGGAATCCTGGTCTGGGTGACTATGCTGTGCTACACCAATAAGAGTCCTTGGGCAAGACTCCTAACACTACACTGGGCTACCTGTAATATGATTAACCTTGTAAGTCACTCTGGATAAGAGCGTCAGCTAAATACTGTAAATGTAAATGAATATAATTAGAGTTGTTATAAAGCTCTGTGAAAGAAACACCAGGAGCAAAACATGGAGATTCACTTATACTGTATGCTGCTGTATACTACTGCTGCAGATGGTCATCCTTTTTTCCAAATCTTTGACCCGTGTGTATATATATGTATATTTTGTTCCTCTCAAGATCGCTTTTCAGCAGCTGCTCCTTTTTCCTCCAGTTATTCCTGGGAGGGATGGCTCTGTAGAGCACAGCGGAAGCAGAGCATGATTTCTGTAAGAGCCAGCTTCACCTGAGTCTGCACGCTGGCCCTGTACTGCATATTAGAACAGGTTTTTGTAGCAGGAGTTAAAGACAAAGTGCCTGGTTCCCATTCACCTCTCTCCCCCTGGCCCGAGCTCCCCTAATAGAACATGATAGCAGCCTTCCCTCCACATTAATTAATGAAGAAGCGCTCAGAATGCGTTTACACTCGCTACACGACACCGCAGTCCTCTCCCATACGAGACCCTGAGAATCAAAGCCGCGCACGCTCTCCCACCCCCTTGCTTCTCTTACTTTAAAGTGCTGCTGCAATCGGAGCGCAGCGAAATGATATTAATCTGGACTGCCTGCTCCTTTCATTTAGCCGGGCCCCAGCCCGAGGGACACGGGCGTGCTCCGAGACTTCATAAATTTACAATGAAACATGAACACGTTTCCGCACCCCGCGTCAGTGTCAGAATCTGGGGCTTTTTCCGCAGCGGGGCAGGGGGCGACGGGCCTCCCCTGGACTGTTTGTTTTTAATAAGGAGGCGGAGGGAAGAGGAGGAGAGAGAGGAGGCGAGCCGGAGCGCTCTTCCAAGGAGCCGAGCAGAGCACTGGGAATTTGGCAACGTGCTGGAAGTCAGGCTACATGGGGATGGGAGTGCGTGAGGGCTGGGGGGTTTAAACGGCTTTGCCACACTGGAGCTGGGGTGGGGGAGGTCCCATCATAGATGGAGAGGGAACGATATGATGGCTTTCTTTAGTTTGCCTTCATTTCTGTGTGTATACTCCTCCACTCTATCTATCCAGGCCTCAGGAGGAGGCTTCCTAACTCATTCCGGGACCGGATAGATCAAGTGTGTGTGCACGTGGGGGTGTGTGTGTGTATGTATGTGTAGACCTCCATTCGCCCACTCTTTCAGAAGAAGGCTTTCATTTTCTCTCTTTTTATCCCTCTTATTGCTCTCCAGGCCTGGGTCCCGGGTGGTGGCGGATGGAGGGAGTGAATCAGTGAGAGAAAGAGAGAGAGAAAGAGTGCTTTATTACCTCTCTCAACAACCACCTCTGTCCCCACGGTACCTTCTCCACCGCTTGTTTCTTTTTCGTTTCATTCCCCCTCTCTTTGGCGCTGTACTCCAGCTCCTTTGATAGCCGGAGTTGTGAATATGTGTGTGTGTGTGTGTGTGCGTGTGTGTGTGTGTTTTGAGCCAGGCTGCTTTTAGCATCAGGGCCATACGCTCCCTGAGCCCCGTTTTCAAGTAGCACCGCCAGAGGAGGATCTCTCTCACCGTGCTGCTTTAATCATATCTTTAGCGCTGATAATGATTCCGACATGTTTGTGTTATTGTTCCGATCTGCAGGCGCTCAAGCCTGCGGCCCCCTGGCCGCCCAAAACAAGCACCGTTCATTTTCTGCCTATTGACTGTCTGCGCTGAGCCGGAGCGAGCTGTGCAGCCAGCAGGAAAGAAAGCGGGAGAGAGCGAAGGAGAGCGCCTTTCCCCCCGCCGCGGCCCAGCGCACTCAAACGGCTTCATTTCAGAGCCTGACATGTTCTATACGACACGCTCCGCTCTGCTCCAAAACGCCGCACAAATTGATTTTCACTGTGTTTTTTTCTCCGTCTAAACAGGGAACTGAGAGTATTATCATTACTGTTGACTTCAATAGCTTCTTCAGTTGAGGTTTTTTTTCTTACCGTGCTTTTTAAAAGTGTGCTAAGGGCTCATTTGCTAATAGTTGCGACACAGTATCCCAGCATTACAGGTTTGAATTACAACCTTACCATATGTTACCCTAATAAGATCTGCAGTGGGTGTCTTTTAATACCCTCTGTTCTTAAAGGAACAGTATGGAAGATGACAGCAACAGTATGTCATTTGTAGCTTTAAACATTCCAAGAAAAAAGTCAAATCATTTCATTTTCACGTTATGTCAAAGACGGCTGTGTAAGATTTTGCAGAGGTGTCTACTCAAGTAAGCATTCTATAAACTATTCCCGGACACTTGGCGAGTAAAGGGATGAAGTACACTCAACAGTTTTTCAGTCTGGCAGGTGAACAGGGGAGGAGTGAAGAGGGAGGACAAGGGACTGTGTGGAGTATGAATTTGACAGTCTGCGTCAGCTTACATATTGCTCCTTTAAAGATTGCATGTACTATTCTGGTATCTGGTACCTATACTGGTATTTATAGTTTCACATATTGGCTTATATTTCTTAACTGTATATACTGTATTAACACCAGTAACACCAACTCTTCTCTAGTACGAGATCAATGTTGCTATTTTAATAATATGTACCATCACTGTTCTGAAACCTGAATCCTGTCACTCAGCCATTAATATTATTTTCCACTATTGAAATCGACTGTTGGTTCGAAGTAGAGTCATCATATTGATTATGCCCAAATTTTGAACAGGCTTTTAAAAAATATCTTCTTCAGAGAAAATAGTTGCATGAATGAAATCCTGCACTCACACACAAATGTGGGGACACAGCCTTGCATGCCTTTCTTTCTACCCATATTGATCTGTGTGGGTTTGCCAATTGCTGTTGGAGCAGACTGGCTCGTGTGAGGGGGGATGGGAGAGAAGGGTGGGGAGTGGGTGAAGAGGCAGTTAACAGAGCAACGAACGCTCTTCATTTGGCCTAACATCTTAATTCCCTATCTCCTCTCAACAGGAAATGGCAACTCACTCACCTGGAAAAAAACACCATTAACTCCAATGAAGGAGTCAGCCTACCTCTCGTACTGTGTGTGTGTGTGTGTGTGTGTGTGTGTGTGCGCATGCATGCGTATGCGTGTGTGTGTGTGTGTGTGTGTGTGTAGCCGGGAGAGGGCTGAAGGTCATTAGAATCAAACTGGCTCCAGGTCAGAGGGTGTGTGTAAATCCCAGGCCCAACAGGCTCGATAAGCACACTGTTCCCTCTCTATCTCCCTCACTGCATCTCCGCCATTCATCACTGACACTGTGCCTGGGCCTGCACTCTAATAGACTCACTATACTCCACTGTTCTAATGGAGTCGCTATACTTACATGCTTGTAACACAGTAACAGTACTCACTCTGTTCTAAATGTGTTGTAGTTCTACCAGAAAGGACAATTTAATCCTTGAATGATTTTGCAATTTGAAGAGTAACGATGTTTAAGAATTATAGTCTTTGGCATGGGCCCCGTCTTTGGGCCAGGTCTTAGAGCATCGACATCTGGATAGGGATGGCAGGGGTGGAGCCCATTCCTTGGACAATGTGGTGCAGGGCCAAGTTAGTGATGGTGGAGATGAAGGAGAGGAAATGTTAAAATGTTGGCACCTAAAAGCAGCAAGGTGGAGTCAAGTTAAAAACAAGCGTAGACCAGTGATTGGTCAGGAGTGACAATCTTCCTGGCAAAACCTTCACTAAAACACCCTTCTCTGTTTGTATACTGATTTGCATGTGCATGTTTTGGCGTTGTGATGCGTGCAGTCCTTCTATCTTCTGTTTATAAAACGGAGAATCACAGTGATAAATGTCATTTTGCCCAGACCTGCCACATTGCGTGAATATGGCGGTCGCTGGCTTTCGTGCCTCTAGAGAAAGACGTATTTGTCTTAACACCCAGATTGGTTGGTGAGAGCAAATAGAAGTTGGTGATGGCTAACATGGCAGTGACTGCTGGATAACTATCTGGCCTTTGCCATATTGACTCAAACATGTTTGGAAATGCTTGTGCTGGTTAGAGGGGGATATTAGAGGGATGCTATCTCCTGGCACCACTGAAGGAGGATGGTGGGGGGTGGTAGAGTTGAGGCCTGTTTGTCAAGCTGGTGGAGCCCCAAACAAATCAGATTCCACTTCAGTGACTTCCAAAGCGAAACTGCAGGGGATCCTGAAATGAGACTACAGTGTGCATAAGGTCCCATATCCACTATAGAGATAAGTGTTTTCATAAAGCAGTAGAATGTGTGTTATACCACAGGGATCATACTTAATACGCATACGCAAATTATACAGCGGCACAGACCTTTTTAGTTTTGCATAAAAGACGTGCAGTTTCTTGTTTTCAGGTCTATAGTTAATTCATTTCGTCCTGTGCCGTGTAGGTGGTCTACGGCAGTGGATTCGTGAAGCACTAATATAGAATTAACTTTATTACAGCTTGTCTCGGGTAATTTCGTGTTTAATTTCTTTGTTTAATCACACTTTTAAAGCCCCTCTAATTGCACTTTACCTTAATTAAAAAATAATGTGAAATGAGGGTCCCTCATCCTCCTTTCTCTTGCACTGAGGAGGATGAAATTGAAGTCCGATAGCGGAAAAAATGGGCCTGACTTTCCAAAAAGCCACAGCATTGAATTAACCAGGATGCACTTCATCCTTTTAGTGATACAAGATTCATTAAGTGCTTGAGCTGTTAACTTATTGGTAATGTTTCAGAGCAGTCTCTCAGTTGAAAAAGCGGAGCTTGTTTATTTCACCTCCTGAACCATGATAGCTTTTACTACCTGTAGGCCTGCAGTCCTGGCGTCTTGCTCAGTTTGCTTATTTCCCTGTTCAAACACTACAACTAACCCTGCTAATTAACTGCTGAGTTGTATCAGGTGTGTTTGAGCTTAACGCTTCAAGGGCTTCCTTCGTTTGGCAATGCTCCATCACTGGGTTCACTAGTGCGCAGACCTGTGGAACTGAACTTTTCCCTTATCCCTGCCACTTTGCCTTTGTTTATTTACACGCTTTCCCTGTGTAATAGTTTCCTTTCATGACCAAGGCGAACAGCTTTTCATTTGCTGCTCAACAAAGCGTGCAGCATCAAGCCTTTTAGCCCTATGCCTATTGAAACAGCTCTATGCAAAATCCCTTCTGGAAAAAAATATCGTGATATGGCTGAACTGTGGAGACAGGAAGACCTGGGGAAGGAGGGTGGGATAGATTGTGTGTAAGCATGTGTGCGGGTGATTGTTTAGGAAGGGAAAAGGAGCTACGTGGGTGAACTTCACTGTACTGTTGTCACACCCCAACGCGTGTTTCTTTTCCTTTATTCTTGTTTGTTTCTGTCTATCTGGGCCGGATGTACATACAATATATTTCCATAGTATCCAGACACACCTTCTGATTAGTGGGTTTGATCACCTTAAGATGCACCCATTGCTGGCACTGCACATTCACAGCTTGTATAATCTCCATTAACCAATAAGAGCCCACAGTGACGTATGTGTCACAAGCCTTTTAAAAATCTGTAAAGTTCATACAGCTTTACCCTTCACCTAAACACATAGAGTCCCTGAGTGACCTATACCGAACATCCTGGATGCAGTCACATGACAGTTGGTGAACATATGACCTCATTTAGAAAATGGCGATGTGCTTGGTTAGTGCAGTTAGAGACAAAACCAGCTCATTTTAAAGTCTCGTTTTTATACCTATAAGATTTCAACTCATTTCGGAGCTCTAATGTTCATATACCCATATTCTATATTACACATACCCATATTCTATAATACACATACCCATATTCTATATCACATATACCCATATTCTATATTACATATACCCATATCTATATTACATATACTCATATTCTATATTACATATACCCATATTCTATATCACATATACCCATATTCTATATTACATATACCCATATTCTATATTACACATACCCATATTCTATATTACATATACCCATATTCTATATTACATACACCCAATATCTATATTATATATACCCATATTCTATATTACATATACCCATATTCTATATTACATATACCCATATTCTATATTATATATACCCATATTCTATATTACATATACCCATATTCTATATTACATACACCCAATATCTATATTATATATACCCATATTCTATATTACATATACCCATATTCTATATTAAATATACCATATCTATATTACATATACCCATATCTATATTACATACACCCAATATCTATATTATATATACCCATATTCTATATTACATATACCCATATCTATATTATATATACCCATATTCTATATTACATACACCCATATCTATATTACATATACCCATATTCTATATCACATATACCCATATTCTATATTACATATACCCATATTCTATATTACATATACCCATATTCTATATTATATATACCCATTCTGACCCCATTTCTAGAACACCATAATGGAATACCAGTTATGAAATCGTTGTTGTTGTGACATATGCTACCAGTATTATGACCCTACAATATCTACAGAAGACGCCATGTGACCTTTTTTTGTCACAATAAGACTGATCTTTTATGATCTTATAACGGACCCTTCATTATTTTCCCTTAAGGGGAAATGGGTCTGGGCTCTTATGGGTTAAGAAGCACTACTGATAGAATTGCCAGTAGAATGGGCAAACAGCTGCACATGACCTAAATGTTGGCTAGAATTGTATATTGTGCTGTGGAGTAGTGGAAGTACCTTTTATTGAGTGACAGAACACCACTGGATGAGTTAGAGTGATACAGAACTAATCATCCAACACCAGGACCTGACCACACTAATGCTCCTATAGCTAAATGCAATCAAATCCTCACATTAATCTATCAGCATCAAGTGTAAAGTCTTTAAAGAGTAGAGGTCACTGCATCAAAAGTGGGGACAAAGTCCTTATTAGTGACCATGATTTCAGAACACACATTAAATGAGCCAGTGTCCACAAAAATCCCAAATGAGTTCATGGTCCCATCAACAGATACTAGCTCACTGTCACCGCTGTAAGAGAAAGTGGCTCAGACTTTAATGTGTCCACCTGTACCCTGTGCTTATAGAACCTCTAATGTGGACTGGTAGAAAATGTTCATTGGGCTTTCTTCACAGAGAATCTACCAGCAGTTTAATGTTGTAGGTGCAGCAGTAGTGATTGGGCCAAAACAGGAAATGCAACGTTAGTAATTTATAGTTAGTGTTAAATTTACGCCTATCCATAGCGTAATGTTAGTCTGACACAAGTCTGGAAGCTGTAACACTCACCACTGTGAGTGCATGTTGTGTGTTTAGACTCGTATGGCAGTTTTGTACTCGTGTGGGCAGAATGTGTTCTGTTTGTGCTTGAAACTGGCACAAAAGCCTTAGTACATCATCTCTACCCCCTCCCAACACACAACCTAGTCTCTTTCTCTATCCTGCTGGGATGCAGATTGTGTGTGTGGTTTTTGTGGTGGGCGGGTAGCTGGTGACCTGCGCAGGCCGGGCCTCTCCTCAGTCTGCTCAGGGTCTTTTTGATTGACTCTTTGACAAGCTCTCCTTGCCCTCTCTCCCCAGGCCGCGGCCGCCTCCCCACGCTGAATTATTAACTAGATCCCCTCGCCTCTCCCACCACCAGTACTGTCCTTCACCCCTCACCCCCACTGGGAGAGCTCAGCGAGAGAGTCCGTGTGTATTTGGGTGTGTGTGTGGGTGCCAGTGTCTCTCACTGCAGGTTATCTGAACTAAATAATTAGCAGACAACAGAGCCCATGCTGTTTTCACCGAGTGACCTGAAAATGTCAGGCAGCTGTACACTGGAAAGAGAAGCGAGGTCAGCCCTGGACTGTTTAGCCTTGACCTCATGAGTCACACCAATTTGAAGACTGTCTGCAGACTATGTTGGTGTAACCTATAAGCCTGTTTTCTTTCTTTCTCCCGGGCACAGAACTGATCCAACTATTTCACTTCTGATAGCAGTTCCAGTATCTAAACTTAAGGTATCTGCTGATACTGAGTACCAGACCAGTACCAGTGCTCTGTTATCTTCCATTCATCTTGTATATCTGTAGTGTATATATATATATATATATATAAATATTCTATGCCCAGTATATACCCTGGATCTCTCATCTACCTCAGCCTTACCATAGTGTGCTATATGGTAATGTGTACATTTGCATATATCATAGTTTTTATTCATAACTTTTATCCATAACTGTAAATTAGTATAAACAGAGATTTTAGTGCTTAGTACTGTATATATTTATTGTCTAATTTATTTGTTTGTATTTAAGTACTTCAAGTACTATGCACCTAAGTTTTTCACTTACCTTCACTCCTGTGAAAATATGATGTGACAATAAAAGTGATTTGATTTGATTTGATTTGATATGCACTGTGCTTTGTCTATACTACACAAAGTGTAGTTGTGTTCCATAGTAGCTCATTTATCCAACATCCGATGAATTTTATATTAATTATTATTAATTTTATAAGATTAGTATATGTGTATTAGTATATGCACCTCCCTTCCCTCGCTTTCACTTTTTCCTGACTCTAAAGTTCTGTATTTTTCAATACCCCACTATGATGGGATCAACATGATGTCATTGCACTTTGTCCATGCAATCGTTAGAAGCAGGCATCAATTCCCTTCACCTATAGAAATATCAAAGTGATTAAGCACTCTGTCAGCTTCCCAAATATCAATCCATACTTCCATTGCCAGGCCCAAAGCAAATGGCCAATAAAGCTATGGCCGGTCCCATGATGCATATACTAGATCAGAACTAGTGTCATTAACATAGTGCACTGAGAGCTATGTTATTTTAACACATGCACTGAATGGAACCTATTATGCTCTTCTGTTTTTTTATTCTTTCCATTAGTGTGTCATGCAGCTTTTCGCAAATGTAAATGGTCTGCAAAGTTACAAACCCCAAAGTACCTGCCAGAGGTAGATATGTCTTCTTATGACACGTTCATTATTAGCCACCAGTTGGCAAGTTTGCCGCACCCTCACACACCAGCAAAAAGGTAAAAATGGAGCAGTCTGAAACGGCCTGCTCCAGTCTATCTTACATCGGTGGATCAGGTTTACCTGCTTGCTGTACGTGACTTTCAGCATCGGAATCTGACTCAAACTGATATGGCAGGCCCAACAACAATGTAGAACAGCTGCAGCAGTGCCGGGCAGTGGTAAGCTGCTTTAATGGTTGACCATAAGAAAAGAGTGGGTGAGCTGACCAATCAGACAATGCTGGGCTTATGAGGAGGTGGGGCTTAAAGACACTGTAGCTGAGGGAGAATACAGATGTACAGTATTGTTTTTTGGGAATATTGAAGTATCTAAATCTATTCTAATAGACCCTAGAATGGGTCCTCTTTAAGTATTGTAGTACAGTGAATGTATTGGATAAAATGCTGTGTTTAGCATTTGTGCGCTGTAAGGTGACGTAGGCTGTACTATACTGCACTAAGCACTCGTGTCACTGTAAAGTGTGTTTAAAGGGTCAGGTGTGCTCGTATTTTTGGACGTTGTTAATCCTGATTGTCATATAAAGGCAGCAGTGTGCTGCTGAGAGGGAGTGTGTGAGTGGGTTTACAGCTTTAGCTGGTTTGCTGTGAATGGATGCTCTCTGGACAAGCTAGAGCCAGGCTAAAGAACCAGCCCAAACCTCTTTTTTTTGTAGGGAAGAAGTCTATACAAGGATAGATACTGTTTATATTGTCTGCAACATCTGAAAAGTGGATGAGGATGTAATGCTAAATGCTGATTGTTCAACTGAGATATTTATATCATGGTGATACAAACAGCCCAGTTCAGCATCTTACCCTGGCAGACTTGTACAACAGTATCCAAGTGTACAAAGCACTTTAATCCCATGAAATTAGGAAATGTTACTTGATATTTAAATGTCATGTGAAATCCTTTATGTAAATGTAGCAGGTTTTAAATAAAAGGTTAAGACTACTGAGGGTGTGAAAATAATTACACATTAAATCCAATTAGCACAAATGAGCTCTCGTTATGAAGCCTATCTCTGTGTGATGCTGCGCAAAGCCTTTTGTAATTAATGTGGGAACAATTACGAACCGTTAATTAACAGAGGATTCTTGAATGAAGACAGTATGCTGCTCAGATGTCTATTAGGGATTATCAGCTATTGTTTCATGTTATGTTTTGTTTCTGTGCTTCTTATACGGATGTAAATGGAAAGGCTTATGGAATACAAATCAGAATATAGACTGAAAATGTGTGCGTTTTCAAAAGACACACTAGTGTTAGATAGCTCCAGACAGCCCTGTGTGTGGGTGTGTGTGGTTGCATACAAAAAGACTGTATTGATTAGCGAGGTGGCTGTCTGCCTAACCTGTCTGTCTCTCTGCGATCACATCACAGTGATTCTTTGAGTGAGTGGAGGTTAAAGGTCGTCTGGGGTGTCTGTGTGTCGTTTGAAACAGGTGTGTGTGGGGGTGTGTGTGGGGGTGTATGATCTTTGGAACACATAATCGATCAGAAAGACTGGACTGTGTGTCAGATGAGCTTTCAGACAGCAGGATGACCTGCTGATGTACACATGCTGGACATAGTGGAGCCCATAGATAATTACAGGAAGACAGGTTATTGGAATAGCTGGCTTGTGCTTCAAATCATTGAAAAAAATTGGAAGTGCAGACTCAAAATTGTTGATGCGGGTTGTTAACAGGATTTGTAAACAGAAGGTGTAATAATTAAACGTATATAATAATAATAAAACTATGGATTTCAAAATAGCTCAGTGTACTTTAGGCAGAGGTGGAGTTTCCCTGGCAAAGGAAACGCTCTGTTAGAGCTCCTGTATCTTTAAACCCCATCTCCTGGCTCACCAGCTCTGATTGGTTGGCTAGCCCATTTTTTTCTAATTGGTCAGCTCGCCCACATTGATTGGTTCTGATTTGTCAAATCCCTGATAAGTTCTGGCCCTACATGGCCTTCAGTAGTAGTATGCATTGTGTGAGTGCATGGTATGCTTGCTGGTAGGCGGGCAATAAGAACTGTGTCACCTTGTAACAGAGGAAGAGGCTAGAATTCCAAAAGCAGCTGGAAAAAAAGGTTTCTCAGTATTGTCTTTGAAGACTGGACATTTGAGGCAGGGTTCATATTAAAGTTCACACTTTAAATCAAAAGGAACCTGATGCCGTGTTGATAACCTGATTGCTTCAGTCTGTCTGCCTTTAGCTGAATTGGGAAACCCTTTGGTTTTAGAATACAGGAGGGAGGTGGAAGGAGGTGGAGGCTGGATCAAAGATCAATAAAGCCGAAAAGACACCTCACCCCTGCTTTTCCCCCACCTCCCCCGACCCCCTCGACCGTAAACACATGCATATAAATCAGCCGTCCACAGCTCCACCTAACAATGACAAATGATGTTGTATGTAATTTTTTTCTATTAACATAAAGTAATATAAACTGAAGGACACTAGTCTACAGAGAGAGTTAGCGGCTAATGTTGCGTATCAGATGTGGACAAAGTCAAGACTGAATACAGATTACGCAGTGTCCTTCTAGCCCTCTGAGTATTAAGCTTTGACACAGAATTGGCTGCCAAGTGTATTAGTGCATCTTGCTGGTGCCAGGCATGTCTTCCCTGGACTATTAACCCCAGTGGTCGGCTCAGACCCCAGCCCCAATTCCTCATCACAAACACAAACACACACACACACACACACACACACACACACACACACACACACACACACAAAGACGTGCAAACTATCGTCTACCTTTCACAAAGGGCTATATATCCTCTACCCCTACATGACCTTCTACCCCTGAGAAAGATTATAAACTCAAGACACAGTGAAGTGCTGGGGTCCTCTGGTCATGTTCCACAGTAAATGCAGCCTGCTGTTCTGCTCACATTCCTACTTTATAACCTACAAAATATTCATGTTTTCCACCTTATTCATAACTGAGCTTCATGGGGTTGAACTCTGAGGTCGCTCAGCAAATTGAGAATTGTGAAGAGTTGAAAATTTCCAAGAAGACCTTGATGTATCTTTTTTTGTTTTCGTCAGTAGCGTTGGGGGATGAGGGGGAGAAGGGGACAAAAAAGGCTGGGGAAGTTGAGACATACGTATTCCAGATAAATAAGATGTAGACTGTTGCTGCCTTTCAGATGAAAATCCTTCACACACTGAGCTGATATGATGAATGCAGTCTTCATGTGCTTTGACAGACTGACAGTTGAGGAGAAATGCACTCTCTCTCTAATCCACCTAGAGGAGTGCACTGAGAGTCAATCCACACCTGCAGGCTAACACGCCTTCCTTTCGGTCTAGGAGACTCCATCACTGTCACGCTATTTTTCATATTGTATCTAAATACTGTGTCAGTAGGTAACTCTGATACAAGGGGTGCTTTTAGGAGTTCTTGACTTTGAGGGCTACAAAATGGAACATGTACATGGGAGTAATATAACTTGGGGTCTGTGGATCTGAATGCACAAAAAGACCAGACTGCTCAGTTACCTTTTGAACAATTAAAAAGATTTTTGGAATACTCAATCACAGCACACTTTGCAGTGTGAAGCTATACAACCTCTAGCGTTGGTAAAATCCTTGTGTAAACATTTAACTAAATCAGGGGTATAAGTGAGTTTTGAGAAGGTAGTGAAAAACTTGAGTACAGTAGTACAACAGTAGCAGCA
Organism: Prochilodus magdalenae; assembly: GCA_024036415.1. Lineage (NCBI taxonomy): Eukaryota > Metazoa > Chordata > Actinopteri > Characiformes > Prochilodontidae > Prochilodus > Prochilodus magdalenae. The sequence goes on along the minus strand of JAMWET010000671.1, from coordinate 104,105 downwards.
TAAAATAATAGTCTACACTTATCAGAAGCATGGTTGCTCCCAGAAGGAAGTGTCAGATTGCAATGCTGCTTAAAAGCAAAAGCATCATAAAGGTAAACAATATTTGATGAACAATTTAGACCGATATAAGCAATATTTATTGAGCTACCTACAGAAGTAGTGTCTCTCTGTATGGAGTCAACATGCCAGACGTCTCAGCATGAAGTTGTAAAGGTTCCTAATGGTGTCCTGTGATAATCCTTCCCATGCTGCTTGAATGTTCTCATGCAGTTCCTGCAGATTTTGCAGTAGGGGTGGAGGTGGAGTGACACCAGGCCTTCCGGACATGTCATGTAGGACAACAAGCTGTTCTGGTCTTGGTGCTGACCATTGTGCATCCACAGATACATTCATTGGTCTTCTCCACAAAGACAAAAGCGGGACTCATCACTGAAGACCCACTGTCATTCTGAGTGACTCCATGACAGTCTGGCACAACGCCACTGCAGTCTTTGGTGATGCTGATGTGGTGTTAAGAGCAGTCGTCAGTCCATGCATGTAGTCCTGTGTTGTACAGCCATCTGCCAATGGTGCTGGCACTAACAGAATGACTCATGGAGGACATCACTGCATGCTGAATGTTTGCAGTTGTGGCTTGTGGGGCAGTCAGGAATTGGGATAAGGCCTGCTACAGGATATTATACTATAAATAAAAAAAATTTAAATTTAGAATGAAGGAAGCAATGATAGAACAGGACCTAAACTGCGTCTTAGTGGCTATGACAGAGGTAAGATCACAGAGACTTTGAGAAGTGAATTCCAGAGTTTTGGAGCTGTAGATAGACTGAAGACAGCCTGAACTGGGGCATTTCAAGCTAACAAGTACCAAAAGACCCAAGTGTGTCGTCTGAGGTGTAAGGATGCAGAAGGTCAGCACTGCATAATTGGGTGAGTTCTTGTATGGCTTTGAAGTTTACGAGGAGTAGTTTGTATTGTACCTGGAAAGAGACAGGTACCCAGAGAAGTTTGTAGAAAAGAGGTGTATTGTGTGCTTACCGTTTCTGCGCCAGCGAGGACTCTGGCTGCTGAGTTTTGAACATACTTTAATTTGGTTAGGGAGACCAGAAGGAATTACAGTTACATTATTACATTAGTCTAGACGAGTACTAATAAAAGCATGAGCCAGCATTTCTGCATCACTGCATGGGGTGCAGTCTGAAGATGTTACGGAGGTGATGAAAAGCCATCTTAATAAGTGAGCTGATATTGTAATCAAATAAAAGGAGTTACTAACAGTTTCAAAGGGGGGTTACATGTACTCCCTCAGTGCTGTAGCTTATATCAGAGTGGCAGTAAGTGTGTTGGGGCAGTTATAGGGGCATCACTTAAGGTTTGAAAGGTTGTTGATAATGAAAAGTGGTACAAGGTTTAAAATAATGGCTGATGCACCTTTATTTAAAAAGCCAGGTGTCCTGATGTAAAATGGTTGGTGACGGAGTTTGGAGTGGAATGTTTACGTTTGTTAGCACCAAGCTGTGCTGTGTGAACTGCATGAGAGCTCCTTGAGATGAAAATGGATAGCGTTGAAGACGGATGCAGGGACTTTTATTCATGCCTCTTATCTTTTTCACCTGTTCTCTCTCTCTCTCTCCCCCTCTCTGTCTCTTTCCCTCTTCCTGTCTCTGCATGCCTTGGGGGTTCTTCTGGATATCTTGTTTTTAAACGCTTCTTATATCTTCTGTGCCATGTAGCTCACTGGGCCTGTTGTATTTGCTGCTGATGAGATCAGTTCACAGTGCCTGAACTTCTGAACTTTATCTTGTACCATGGCAATATTTATAATGATCGTGATACATTCTATCACAATAAGTCACAGTATGTTGTGGATATTATCAATATATATATCGTCGCTGTCCAAAGAAAAACAAGTATCTCCAAAATGGCAACTTTACAGGAGAGGCCAAAAACCTCATTCGATTTTAATGTAAGTCAATGGAACCAGACGTCCTTCCAGGCACTTCTGGGCCATTTTAATTGGTCCGTTCATCATGCAAATTTCACAGTGTGTAAATGGCAGCGGCTGTTTTCAAATGATGCATAAAAGTCAAAATGGACAAAAATGGAGATACATGTTTTTCATTGGACAGCGATGATATATATATATGTATATATATATATATATATATATATATATATATATATATATATATATATATATATATATATATAAAACACACTTACTGTATTTTGATTAGAAATTAGCCCTGTTATTTAGATTAATTGCATCACATTATGTAAAATGTTGAATACAAATCATTCATTTCCTGGATTTCTATGGTATTTAAACTGATATATATAAACTGAGTATCTTGACTTTTGAGGGAGCTTAATTCTTTTGCCCAGATATGAATTACAGTCATAGGCTGGTAAGCTTGAGTCAAGGCTCAGGTAACCCCACACCTTCCTTTTTACAGTCTATAGCCTTGGAAACCTGGTCTAGAGATCTGTGTGGGTGAATACTAACATTTGTCAGAATCTACAAACATATTATATTCTACACATGGTGTGGATGTATATGCATATCTGTTTGTTGGTACACACAGAGAACCACAAAGACCCAAAGTTCAGTAGCTGCCTTTTAACAACCCCCACATTAACAGTGTCTGCTAACCTTGCAGCAGCATGGTCACATCCTAATTTTTCACCTGCTTCCAGCTTCCCCTCCTTCCCCATTTTTATTTCAGGCCTATAATCTAGGCAATCTAATCAGAGGACTAGCCAAGAATGTCTGAGCCGCTTGAATTTGAGATTTGTACTCAAGTAGTGGAAATCTCTCACTTCATCAGTAGGTTCAGTTATGGTTTTTAAGGAGATCATGCAGTTCACCACAACATCTCGGCTGTCCACTTTGTGTACATGAATACTTTCATAGAGTTCAGAATTATTTTAAACACACTGTAAAAGGCAGTGCATGTTTTATTGCCTGTAACATTCTAAATACTGTCAGTTTGGTTGGATTGATGCATCATGATACGATCTGTGTTATGTGTTATGGCATCAATCAGGCTTTCTGAGCTGGCTCTGCCAATGCTGAACACTGCTTTCTAAATACACCTGAGTTTTTACTGAGGTGTACAATATCTACATTATAAATCTACATTAATTACTGATGTTCATGTTGCCAGGTTGTGCTCGTTCATTCAGAATGTGTATATGATTCATCAGTGTACTCTGTGATAATTCCCCATGTCCTTCAGGGGCTGCAGGGGCTTCTCTAGCCCATGCGCGCGCACACACAAACACACACACACTCCACATTTTGTGTTACATTAGCAAGACACTAATGAGAGTAAAATGTGTATGGGAATGTGAGTATGTGTGTGCTGATTACTGAATAATTCTATGTGATATATTCCCCCTGATGTTATTTGGGGATTATGCTTTAATTTACTGGACACATATTTTATCACTACTTGGAGTGTCCTTGCGTGGACAGGCCAACCTCGCTTTGGCAAACAAATTCGATTTCTTCATTAAAAATTAAAGTACTGACAAATTGAGCACCAAATGGATGAAAAGAGGAGAAAAAACATTTTCAGAGATTTTGTTGGTATTACACAAACTAATCATTTCAGTTCAGCTATTGCATAGATTGTACTAATTTACATATCTGTGTATACATTAATTATCCTTGAAGTGTTTTTTTACTTGAATACATGAAATGGCATATGTAAACACCTTATCGAGATCGGATCACTCAAATCACATTCAGTGGTGATCAGAGATAGATCTGGACCGATCTTAACACAAGCGTAAATGGAATGTGCATATGTTGTTTATAAACAGTTATGTATAGCTCTGCTGAACATTGACTAGCAGAAGAGTAATGGAGGATATGCAAGGCTAAAGTTCCCTACACCGGCAGCCTTGTCTCAGTTAGGCTGATGAAAAAGCCTAAGCTAAGCTCCTCCTCTCTTATCACAGCATGGCAAATACATGTATATAATGTAAAATGGAAGCAACTTATGGTCTAATGTCCTGTTTACATTGCAAGAGTACACTTGGATCTCCTCTGCTTAGACTGGGGATTCATTTTAGTAAAATTGGCCAAAGTGAAATCCACCCAACGTTAATCGAGAGACAGTTTGGACATGAAACCCATGCAAGGTGTAAAACACGCTTTGAATGTTGCTTGTAGTGACACCCATGTCTAGCAAAAATCACAGAGAGGAACAACCACAGGCTAATAGAACTCAGTACAATCTCTGTTCCTATAATATCCCTTAAACTACTGTTTAACTATGTCAAAGCTACTATGTAGCTATTTAATTATGATGAAACATAGATGAAACCATATGTAACTGTGATGAAACTTTCCAAAAAAGAGCATTTCTTCTTTCTTTGTGACTGTTTTTATTATCTCCCTGCCTTTCCATCTCTCACTTTCTCATTAAAAAGTCTGCTGAAGACGTATTGACTATATATCAACCGATTCTCACTTGGAATCATCACGAAAAATAAAACTTTAAGTGCTGGATCTATTTCGGTTTCATCTGTTTGGCATTTTCTGCCATTAAGTCAGTGCATTAGCAGTTTATGGCTGGAAGGAGTGCAGTCAGCAGTGTATTCTCTGGAGAGGTACAGAAGCGGGGAACTGAAGGCAAGCACAGAGATACAGTCCCAATACATTCATTGACAACAGACCTGTTTACCAACTCACTCTGTCACTGTCTCTGCCCTTTACCACATTACCTGTATTAGAGCAGACTGAAATCTGCTATCTTTATATTTGGAAAGGCCTCAACTGGTTTCTTTCCTGTTGCTAATGACAGTCTAATATTCATAAAACATTTGCCACTGAGATGATGTTCGCAGCAAATATAAAATTTCCACCAGGGACTCGCTTTACAGAGGCAGTCGGTTACATCTAAAACTTCAAGGACACCCGTTAATTTAAAGATCTATTATAAATGATTAATTCAATATTTATGAATATTTTAGATCTCCTAATAAATTATCATGTATGCCATTAAGTTCTACATTTATCTGCAGATGCGAGGAAGAGGAGCAGGCTACATGCAGATTTGTCATATTCTGCGTGGCGTGATGGTCTTGCACGGCTAGTATTTTGACGTATGATTTATCCTACAATGAAACCATTTTATGCTATCCATTATGCAATCTATAAAAAGGTGTGGATTTTTTTGTGAGCCTGAATCTGATGCGCCACTGCCAGCATACAAAGTGGCCACTCTTCATAAATCCCATTATGACCATGCTGTTGGTAGCGATGCTCTCCCTGTCTGCCCACCATGAGACCTCCGAGCACTATCCCCTAACAAAGAAATACGATCCGCTACAAGACCCAGTCTACAGAGGAGTAGTAATATGCTCGAGACAAACTAATACGGCCTTTGATCAGGCACCATGTAGCCTGTGTACTTCAAGTGTGAATGTATTTCTTCTTCTCTTGTAGCTGCTTGTTTTTTTTCTTGTCCTTTTTTTTTATGTTCACTTCCTCTCCTATTAAAACTGTACAAATGCTACAGGCAAACCCAGAGCCTGAGGCTACACCGAGCTTAGATGTATCGGAGACTCATAGTGTGTTTAAGAAGACATCCCACCACTTCCTTAATACAGGTCTGGCCTACAAAGGCTTTACAGGCACTCCAGTGATGAAAACTGCACCGCTAAATAATACATGAAAGGAACATGTGAGAGTTAGCAAGTTAAGATTAGCGTAGCATAGTTTTCTCCTTTATCGAGATGAATCGGAGAGAGGGGAGGGTCTAATTGCGACACATCTGATCAAGCTGATATGGGAAAGGAGGAGGAGGAGATAGGAGAAGAGCAAGAGCGCACATCTTCAAGTTTCATTTGAGTCGCACTTAGTGTGAAAGGGCGCCTGGCAAATTAGGGTCTACATGCAGCCTACTAGTCCGAGTCCTTATCATCTACCAGCTTAAAATTGTGCCATTCATCTCTCAATATACAAGCTAGGGATGAAACAGGTACTGTTTTTTCTGATCACCTCACTTTAGAACAATTTTCCTTAAATGCTCTCCCAGATACTGTAATGAGATGTTTGGATGGGCATTTACATTATGTAGGTGGACAACAACAACAATAATGATTTTCCTAAACTAGAACTGGCTGGGACTATCCATGTGTAAGTCAGGAGCAGATACAGGAGAGCTGGAGGATGGTGTTTCCGGACAGACATTTGCTGCCTGACACTGAAGCAGTAATGCTATGTTCTGAGTTGGTAGATGTGCTGGGGTCGACAGTGCACTGGGGTTGGGGGTACCTGTTTTTAATGAGAAACCTATCCATAGCTTGCTAGCTAGCTGTCCTATCCCCATTTCAGTCAGTTAATAAAAATCAAATGTATGAACAGAGAGAGCATGGCTTGTGTGGAAATGATGATGAGCATTTATTACATGGGCAGATGATTCCTCTGAAAGGGTTTGCTCTGGGTGTGCACCACCCACCCCAACCTACCTGTAGACACACCACGCCCCAGATTCAGACTTGCCGCCAAAGCAAGCAATGTCTGTTTAATGGCACTGAAATAATGGCAGAAGTGTGGTCATATTTGTTTTTTTAAGAGTGCAGAAGGAAGTTTGATGGCCACATTGTCTGTAGAACATTTCTGCAAGAACGATTTCACTTTGTGTACTTTCTGAACATGTGCAGCACGTTTGAACAATACCTTAACTTAAGTCTCTGTATTCATGATATTAATGATATTGAATGTCCATACAGTTTCATCTCTAATGCAAGCTGCAGCTTGGATTTGCTTTTTGTAATGAAAATGTAAGATTTGTTGGACCATTATACCAATTTATTGTTAATTAATCTAGCTTCTTATTAGCTGATGTTATTAAGTGATGTTTATAGAATATATAGCCATCATACTGAAAAGAAAATAAGCTGTGGATGGCTTGAAATATCTGCCCTAAGAGAACTGTTCCAGTCTCTCACCATGGTCCAGCGTGTATCTACAGGCTTTGAAGAAATAGTGATGTTACAGAGCCTCTGGGATGGTATTCCTCTGAAGGGTCTTAAAGAGGCTGACAAGAGGATGTAATATATCTCAAAACAATGGATTCAGTTTAAGAGCCATATTGATTCAAAGCTATCACTCTCATCATCATTCTCATTATCCATACCATAGATTGGCCAGACCTACACCGTATTGCACTAAGTGACGGTCCATATTGGACCACTGTGTCCTACACTCTCCAGCCTAACCTCCTGCTCTCTCACACTGTTTTAATAATGCTTTAAGGTGCTGCATGGGCTTTTAAAGGAAATGAGATGGGTCTGGCGAGGAGGCCTTTAACAGGAGAAGAGCCCATTGAAACGCCAGCGCAACGGCTCTGCTAACGCCCAGGCTTCCTCCAAGCCGCTCAATACCATCTGCAACCTTTTAACTCACTCAAATTAAGTTTAGGCGTCCTTCAGAATGCCTGACTCTATTCATCTCCCATTTAGGGCCCATTGAAAAGCGCGCCACTGCCCGTGCATGTACTGCTGTAAGCAATACAATATCTATTAGATTACAGTGGCAGCCCTTTGCCTTAGCGGCTAGCGAGGTGGGCCACCGCTCAATGATATTGTGGCTCTTTCATTGAGGCCTCAGACAGGAGGTGAAAGAGCCGGATGGGGCCTTTGAGTTCTCTGTTACGTGAGAGGCTTTTAATATGAGGTTTTCATAATCTGATTTGTTAAAGAGAGTTCTTCTAGATAATGCAGTGCATCAAAGGGAGGGCTCTGGTGATGTTACAGATATTTATTAAAGGGCTGTAAAGGTCTTAGCTTTGTCACTGCATGCAGTACCAGCTCTCTAGCCAGGAGACAAAAGGCCATGATAGCGCACTTATCTTTCCCTGAGGATTTAAAAGCAAACTCTAATGAAGTAAAAACCCGCCCAACGCCCCCCCCCACCCACCCACAAGAAGCTTCTAAATAAAAAGACCTGCCCATTATCTCACACAAGCCTTTAAAACCCATGTTGAGAAAAACCAAGCGAAGGTTTTTGTGTCATGGCCACCGCCTGTGGCCTATCCTCTTCATAAGCAGCCTTCAGCGCGCCCGTAGAAAAACAGCTTGACATGCCACGGGTGATGGGTGATTTGCAAAGAGGACAAGTGCATTAGAATAAAACCTCAGCGGTGATCCTTCAAGCTGTCAGCCGTACATATTTCATTATTTTCATAAATCAAGGTGCTGAGATGGCTCACTCCGGCGCACCCGCAGACTGATGGCTTCCACTCATAACCGCCGGCGGCGGGAGGCAAACTGCCCTGTGATCCAGTCACTGCTAAGTGTTAAAGATGATCTCCAGCCCCCGAGCTCTCCTTTTTTTTCCCCACTCTCCCTCCATCTCTGCCTCCTTTCACTGAAGGACATTCTTTAGAGGTTCATCCCACCATCCCTACATTAGATAAATAGAAGGAGAGGTTTGATGGAGCAGAAGGGATCTATGACAGGGTTTGACCCTTTTCCTAACATCTCCCACCTTCTCCTTTCTGGCTCATTTTGATTCATTCATCTTTTCTTTTACCTTGATGGAAGCAGATGGGCCTCTAGATAGGGTATCTTTTGTATGGATATGCTGATCGAGCATGCCACTTTCACACCAAGGAGATTTGTGCTGTAACGCGGGCCGCTCCGTAATGGCCTCTTTCATGTTCGGCCCATAACCCCTGTGCTCCAGTGATATGAAGGTGATATGTTTATGGGTCATCAGGTATGCCTGACTGCTCTTAGTTGTTGTATATTAATCAATAGCAATATGATTAGGGCTCAAGCTGCCAGTATGCATTATTAAATGCCGGGAACGGCGGATGGGTGTATGTTTGCCTTTCAAATTAAATTTAGTGTCAATAATTAATGCATGGGATTAATGTGTGAGGACCTTGCTCCAGTGGTGCAGGAGAGCCTGATTCAGTATTGACCAGCCGTGTGTGTGTGTGTGTGTGTGTGATTACTTTGGCCTTGGGTGGTCACTTACTCATTCCCCTGGAGACAGACCCAGTGAAGGGGACAGATCCGCACCGGCCAGAGTTTATCATTAATTTCGCCCTGCATGTTAAATGACTTCAACTCCTAGTTAAATATGTCATAAGGCCTCTAATTGAATCAGACTCTCCATATGAAGGTCAGCTTTCCAAATTCTGAGATTCATAGTTTTGATGAGGGTTTCGGTGTAAAAGGGTGTAAGCTCGGAGTGATGTGGTGTCAAAAGTGAATTAGACCTTCTTGTTGTTTCTACAGTTTTGATGTGATGGTGGTCACGCTCCACTAGGGACGCAGTCATATGATCTCAGTGGTTTGGGATTTGATTTTCATCAGAAGCAGAGCACAGCCTACATTTAAACCTGGAAGGATCTTCTCTTTACTTTGCCAAAGTCAGGCTAGGAGTGTGAAGAAGTTAACTATTTGTGGATCTGGTGACCTCAGTGCTCCTCTATCCACCTTCAAGGTTGTGTGTGTGTGTATATATATATGTGTGTATATATGTGTGTGTGTCTGTGTGTGTAAAAGTGTGTCTCCATGAAGGAGAGACCTAATCTTACCTGCTATCATTTCCTGAATGACCTCAGCTTTCAGCTAGTGATGGATTATATTCTGCACACGGACATTAATTTTCCGGAACAAGAGGGCAAGCAAAAAAAAAAAACTTTGCTCACCAGAAGACTATGCTGGTGCAAGGGTAATTTCATGAAACAACAATGTGAGGTTTATGAAGCAACCTAGCTTTGCTCTATATCGGGAAGGGACTGCATGATAATTTCTGTCACAATATGAGTGATAGGAATTCTGACTAGTTTAGTAGAATTGTTAAAAAATGTTTTACACTAATACACATTCCTTTTATTGCAAAGATTACCTTATTAGATTTTTAAATTATTCATTTATTTAATTGATTATTAGACTTTTTTTAGTATTTATTTATTTTTTCCACCTAAAATCAAAAAATATTTAATACATACAAGATCCTCACCACTACTGTATTCTGTTCATATTATAACTGTAAACCAAGGGTGGAAATTAGCCGCACAATCTGGTATAATCACAATTCTAAAGTCAGAATACAGTATCACTGCAACTTTAAAAATATTCAGTTCAGTGTGCTGAGCATTGTGATAAAATTAGTAATACAATACTATTTTTTTTCAATTCCAAATTTTGTCCCCAAATAGAAACAATGAATATCAATACCTTTATTATCTAACCAGAGATTTTCACTTATATAGAAAGTGTTCTGTCTGTTCGTATTACTGTATCACAATTTTATTACAGCAGAATGTGATTGTAAAGCAGACAGACTGACTGCTGAAAAATTAAAAACCCTGCTGAAAATTATTAATACCTGGCAACTGTGTCAGGTAACATACCCCCCTCCCCCCACTATAAACATGTTGTCCTGGTATGTTTTGTAAGCAGTAACACTATTCTGTTAGCTACCCAGTGACGTGGTAATCATACATGATAATCATAAACAATGAAATCTGAAGTGCTAGGATATTTTTTTAAGACACTGAAACCCATAACGTTCCTAGCTCTGTCCCATTGTACCAGCATTCCGGGGTTTTAACATTAGGTTCATTTATGAGGAATGTGTCCTGGCATCAGTTTAAGACTTTGATCCCTTTGATTATGGCTGATGCTCAAATTTCATCATTCCATCGTTCTACACAGCCCTTGTTCTCTTTCTCATCCTCTCATCCTTTTTAAATACTCTTCTTACAGTAATGAATTCCCAGTAATTATGTAATTATCCCGATTCGTGTTCCCCCATTCTGTTCTTCAGGAGTGGCTAGGTAGGCTTTCTCAGGTGTTGCCCCCCCCCACCCATCCCGCAACACACACACACACACACCACACACACTTGTGCTCACACACACACACACACACACACTTTGGGAGTATTATCATAAATACAGCACATTAACACTTGTTCCTCCCTGTCAGCGTATGAATTAAGACTGCAGGTGCCCCGTGGAGCTTTAGCCCCCACACTAATTAAGCGGCGGTAATTAGGCCTGGGCTGCTCTCTCCTGTGCCTACTCAGCTCTAAAGAACAGAACAAGGGAGGCTCAGGTGCAGCGCAGTACCTGTGAGAGAGATTGTGCTCTATTATTGACTGCACAGGCCCGACGATTGAAATATCTCTCCGCCCCAGCGTGTCCGGATGGCTCTATTGGAACGAAATAAGCTGTAGGTGAAGAGGAAGGTGGAAAGGTGGGATTGCTGAGGAAGATCAGGGTTAGAACTTGCCTTTACAGTTACATTTATGCTGTTTGCCAGATGCTCTTATCCTGAGCAGCATACTGAAGTGCTCTGCAGACTACCTGAAAAACTAGTGCAAATAATCCTCAAGCTGACATTAAAATAAGGTACATTCTTTTTTAAGCATTTCCTAAACAACAGTTAACGTTTACATCATGATCGCTTGCAAGTATGATTTCATAAGTTTTTCTTAGTGTAGATGCCGGTGTCTGCACCACTTGGGGCCTTCATGAAAATGGCTGTTCTTGCTGGAGAGATTGCATAGAATTGCTGAATTTGAAGACAGCAAGTGGCTCTGCTTTTGGAACAGTGGTTAAAATGATCTATGCAAAAACCCAGGGAAAGTGGAAACTACCTTCCCTGGGGCTTGAAAACATCTCATGCTGTCAGTAAGTAGGCAGCAGTCTACACAAGCATTCGCTTTCAGCAGAAAGGCACAGGATCCGAGGGGTGTAGGAGTGCAGGCAGCAAGTCGTTTTCCAGCCCAGAGTAAGTACAGCTGATGCTCTTCTGTGTACCAGGTGCCTTTTTTGGCATCGCCTCTGTTGAGGTTTCTAGGCAAGCTTAGCTGATGCCTAAAGTGACGTAAAAAGGCTCTGGACTACTGATTAGTCTGGGACAGTCATCAAGAGGGAGAAGGCACTGTGTCACCCTAAACACAGAGGCTAATGCTAGTTATCAGCTTACTCTTGCAGTTGAGGAACCAGAACTCTAGTTGAACTATGTAGTATTTTCCAAACTCTGTGTTTTGTCTTATCAACCTCCTCTGAGCAAAATGTGTCTCCTTCATGTCACAGTAATCTGATGCAGCATTACTTTGATGACAAGCTACATTGAGGAGGTACTGTATCTGCAGTGGACAAGTAGCTGGTACTGATAAGCAGGTTGAGTTGAGCTGTACCATGCTGTGGAAATGCAAGTCCACAAGTCACTCGTAGTGTTCCTGACTGGCTATCTGGCTATCAGTCAGCTAAATACATTCATGTATTTCTTTTGCAGTCTACTAGTCCATTTATTTATTTATTTATTAATTTTAATATTTTAGAAAATAAAAGTTTTTGTACCTTTTTGTGCGGCTTACTGTTCAAAATCAGGCTTTTTGGTCAGTTGAGAAAATCTATAGTAGCCCAGGCCTCTGCTCATTTCCCCAGTCTGGAAAGGTGATGGCTGCGCACATTTGAGGAAAGCCTCACCTTCATTTTGATGCCAGCCACATAGCACTGCTTTTAGACCCGCTTGTTGTCAAGCTCTTTAGCACACTTAATGCAGTCGTGCCTGATTGACTGGTACATGGTTTGGCAGAGGGGACGAGTGGGGAAACACATTCTAAAAGACCCCCAGTCTTAGTGCACGGCACAGCTGGAATTGCAATTGTGCTGTTGGAAGGAGAACGTGAAGCTACCCTCAGGAGAGTTCTGGACCGTCTTGTACTGTTGTTCATCATTCCATCCCAGGCGACTGTGTCTGTGTCCTGACCCTGTCGCTGTAGCAACACATAAACTAACAGCAAGGTGTCTCTAGTGCATCCTCTCCCCCTCTCTCACTCAAACACTCACACACACACACTAATCTGTATGACCATAGACATAGCATCTGGCTGCTGTTCACAGATCTGAAGCTGTATCCAAACAGCAGTAAGGGCTGCTCTAACAGAGACCGACGTTTTGCCTGCTATCCTGGTCTGGGCAGCTCAGCTTCTCAACTTTATGCAGTCCAAATTTTTTTAAAAAGAAGAAGGTTCACCCCAGCATGTGTGGATAACTATACAAATGGAGGGAGATGAAGGTGAAGAAGAGTGTGGAATATAAGAAATGATAGCTGGGAGTCAAGAGTTAAAACTGCTATTAATTTATTCGGCAGATGAAAGAAATGCTGTGCAGCCTTTCTTTGTTCTGCAGCTCTAGGTACCTGAATGAAGAGGTTTGTGCTTACTAAAGAGGCATGTCCTCAGACAGAGTGTAAAGACAGCCAGACAGCTGCTGGGACAGTGTTTAAAAGGAGTTGGAGTCTAAAGACATCTATGCCAAGGCCTGGGCAGTTGGAATTTACCTTGCCTGAACTTTAAAATACACAAAAGCAGTTATTCACAAGGAGCGGTCATCCCCCCACTTAACGGGAAAGAAGCAGTATCTGAGAGATGAAGAAGCACAGGTAGTGAGTCGTTCATTGGTGGAACCTGTTCCTATAATTCAGGGTTGAGTTAAATTGCAAAAAGAACTGTTGGGTTCCAGCTGACCTGTTCATGCATAAGTTAGAGTTGCCAGTCCTGTTTTGTCCACGTGATGCTGTGACTAAGATGTTAAAATATTAAGTGATATTGCCCGGTCTGTGTAATGCATATCTGGAAAGTAAATTACCAAAGCAGCCCCTTCTGAATGTAATGTAGTTTTGATGTCACAAAGATCTAATGACCCATTCCACTTACATAAAATAGAGATCACCTTCATACTGTATATGATTCTTAAAGGCAAAAGTACCAAAATCTGCCTATTTAATAAACGTTATTAGTAGAAGTTGGGAACGAATTACGAATGAATTATGGCTGTTTTTGATATATAAACTACAGAAACTAAAAGCTGGGGAAAGTGTAAGGTAAGGTATGACCATAGTGCAGACAGTAGTGCCCTTTCTGGGAGTATGGCTTTTAGTGAGTAGCATGTAGTGTGCAGTGATTGAAGATCAACTTGTCTGTGATTTACTCATAGCCTCTCAAATCCATATAGATCTCAGGGTAGGCTAATGAGTGCGTTCTCAGTGAGGAAACCTTCAAAAGAATGCTCTCACAATAGTACAGCCATATAAAGAAAGCTGACTGAACAGAAAAGTTCTCATTGAGCTAATTGTAGCATCGTTTCTGCAGTACTGCTGTGAATGCGTTTAGAGTACTGTAGTTTATCTGGTGGTGTTTCTGAAGTAGGGATGTGCATGTGTGCTCAAAGGCTCTGAGCTGTTGCAAGTGCCAATATTACTACACTGAAATGGGTATTCAGGTATTCGTTACATTTCGTCACAGGAAGACAGAGAAATATACAAATAGCTCAGTGACAGTCAGCTGTTGTTAGACTTTACTAGCACACCATACTTTACTGCATCACTCAAAAGGCTCACTGCTCTGTCTGAGGTGAGAAACAATGAAAATCTATTCATCTGGGAAATGCTTCCACAACGTTCACTAAGGAGAACATAGTGAGTCCTTAGTTACTCATCCAAGCATGAAACCATAGCAGTTCCCGTCCGCTTTCCCGAATAATAATAATAATGGTTGTATATTACTCTGCATGCTGCTGTGTTTGTGAGCCTGTGAACTTATGTGGATACTAAGGCATCCTTAGCCTGGACAAAGCCTTTGCTCTGCCTGTTTTCAGTGTTTTCGTGAAGAGAGAGAGAGGCACGGATTCTGAGAGAGAGAGCGAGAGAGTACAAACAAGATGGTTCTGGGTTTAGGTCTCTCCTGGGGGTTATAAAACAGGTACTTGGAGAGGCTCTCTTCTGGATTCTTCTCCATTTTTATAAATATTTTGCCTCTGTCGTGTTAAGGCAGTGATTTACCTGAACTACAGAAAGGACACTGTCTCAGACACTGAACACATTTTAACAACTGCTTTGTGAAAATGATTTTTGCTCTAGTTACACATCTGTCTTAGAAACAGAGAGAAATTCTGTGTAAACCTATTACTGTAGATTTGTTTTGCTGTCTAAATGGAAAAGACTGGAAATCCTGTAGAAAGCCGAAGTGATCTAGTTTAATTCTATACTGTAATAAGCACTGAATAAACCGTAACTATAAAATGAATTCATCTCCAGATCCTTATTTAGATGGTAACCGGTCCACATGCTGTGATGGTTTTCAGTGGGAGATGTACACGGTATAAATATGTTCTTCATTTTCTTCCTTTGGGAAGACAGTATGGTCACCAAGGCAGCCATTCCAGTAGTTATCCCCCCAAGCCATGGTTTGTAATCGTCTTGATTGGTTGACCCCACTCAGAGCAGATGTATCATCTGTAGGTAGAAGGAGGGGGAATTGTTGCATGGTTTATTTTTCACACATTATTATTTCATAGAGTGACTGTTCAATGCGTGGGAATCTTATTGGCTGCCATTACCTCAACTCTCAATGGAGTAAACTAATTTCACCACCTGCCCCCATAACAAAAACCTGCCTGAATTTAGTCCCCGAATGGATATTGGAATTATTTCTGTGTTGAACTCATGTTTTACTTTCCTCCCCCCTCCCCCCCTTTCCTCCTCACTTTCTCCCTCGCTTCGTCTGGGCAGCTTTAATGGCCTGGGTTCCAGGCCTCACTGTGTTATTAATGGAGGCTCTGAGCTGGGAGGCTATTGGCTGTGTGTGTGTGCAGCAAAGGACGGTGGGGAATTGAGTGTTTGTTGATTATTCATCCGCTTTTTGTTTATACAAGTTCCCTTGTTTGATGTTGCTCTCTCACAGCACCTCACCTCTGCTTGTTCTCTCTCTGTCTCTCTCGCTCCCTCATCTTCCCTCTTTCTCTCCCCTCCTTTATTGTCTCAAGCTCTCTATGTCTCTCAGTCTTTTGTAGCCATGCCTTGTCTCTCATTTTCTCTCTTTACCTCCCTCTGTGGGCCTTTGTGTGTATGTAGGTGAGTGTGTGTTCCTGTTCCTGAGCTCTGGCATCCTTGGCTGCTAGAGAGCTGTGATTGTTTGTTTGTTTGTGTGTGTGTGTGTGTGTGTGTGTGTGTATCCGTGTGTGTGTGTATGCGTGTATCTGTGTGTGTGCGTGTGTGTGCGTGTGTGTGCACGTGTGTGTGCACGTGTGTGTGCACGTGTGTGTGTATGTGTGTGTGTGTGTGTGTGCATGTGTGTGTGTGTGTGTGTGTGCGTGTATGTGTGTGTCTGTGTGTGTGTGTGTGCACGTGTGTGTGTGCACGTGTGTGTGTGTATGTGTGTGTGTGTGTGTGTGTGTGTGTGTGTGTGTGTGGGCCTGTGTGTGTGTGTGTGTGTGCACGCCTGTGTGTGTGTGTGTGTGTGTGTATTTGGGTGTCAGGTGAGAGTTCAGTGCTTCTTCCACTGGCTTTACTGATGACCCGTTATTCAGGGTATGAAAGAGGGGTTTGAATAGATTTATGAATTTTCAAATATCATTTCCCTCCGCCCCCCGCCATTCACACTTTACATAAATCAAAGCCTAGCCACAGGCAGTGAAACGTTTGTTTTCTACCTCATTTCCTGTCTTTCGTTTTTGGATTCTTATACTTTCTGTCTCATGTGTTAACCTAGATGCTCTCTCTTTTCCTCTTTCTTTGCACTCTTGAAAAAAGCATTGTAGCAGTTTCATAAGAAGAACATAAAGAATCTCTGTTTATTTGGTTGTCTGCAGAATGTTTTTTATAAAGCTCAGTTCCAGGAATGTTAGGAGAGAATCATGCTGTGTGGCATAATTTCTCTGTTTACTTAAATCACTTTAATAAATGTTTTTTTTTTTTTTGGGGGGGGGGGGTTGGCTCTACTGATTTGCATCGCGAGTAAAAGTTTGTTTTCATTTTTTTATGAAAACAATCTAAAAGTTAATTTGCTATCAGTTATCATTTTTGTAGCCTTTCTGTGTTAGTGTGAGTGAGTGTGTGTGCGTGCGTGTGTGTGCATGCATGTGTGCGTGCGCGTGTGTGTGTGTGTGTGCGTGCATGTTTGCGTGCATATGTGTGTGTGTGAGTGTGAGTGTGGGTGTGTGTGCATGTGTGTGCGTGTCTGTGTCTGTGTGTGTGTCTGTGCGTGTGCATGCGTGTGTGTGTGTGTTTGGGTGTCAGTAAAGTTCGTGTTGTGGAGATGCAAGGTTTTGTTTCGGAAGCGTTTGTGAGTATCTCTGGCATTGCAGTGCCAAACACTGCTTATTTCAGCAATGGCCAGCTCTTTTTAAAGACTCAGTTGCTTATTAAATTGTTGGATTATTCCAGTATTTTTGGTGCAGTTTTCCTTGCTCAATAGGGACCAGGCCTATCTTAGATGAGTTCCTTCTAAAGTCAAGCATACTGACTGAGATGTTCACCTCATTCCTAGTCTTACATTATCTGTGTCCCAACTTGGAACAGGTTACAGAATGAAGATGTATTTACAAAAATCTACAGATCATGAGACAAAACATTAAATCGTGTGTCTTTGTGCTGCTTTGTTTAAATGCAGGTCAAAGAGTTTTTACACCTCACCACTTTTCACTTACTTTTTTAAATTTGAAAGATACAGAGACCACATAATATAAAGGTTCCATACTGAAACCTAATTAAAGGTTTGGCCTAGAACCCAGCCAAGGAACCCTTATGTTGAAGAGTATATAACTGTGTCTGGGTCTGCATGTCTGCACATACACCACCTCAACTCTGAAACTGCTAAAATGTGGTAGTACATTGCAGATAGTTCCTTACTCTGAGCAAGGCTTTAACTGCTGGATCTCTCTGTAACTGACTGTTCTATTGACTGTTATTCAAATAATCAATCAATTGATCCATTAAGCCTTTTGCCATTTTCTCTCACTTTGCCTCATCACAGTGCCATCATTATTCAAGATCTGTTTGATGAGCAAAAATCTATTTGACGAGCCGTTCAAGGAAACAATGATTTCTGAAGCATATAGCAGTCAGTCAGAGTGACATTGTGTATCATATGATTCATTTGGATTTATTATGTGCTAGATGTTAGAAATATCATTCTCACCATTCACCCATAGATGCCATATACAGTCCAGAAGGCTGGCAGGAAGCTGTTTATGAGAATTACCTGCATAATTAAACAACCCACTTATATACTGAAATGCATTAGGAGTTTTTAACGTACCTCCAGCATCACTGCGTATACCCCAGGGGGTGAGGGTTAGAGCTTTAGAGAGTGTCTTTGTTTTAAGTAAATGAAAACGTTTTTTGTTGACTAATCAGTTTGGTTGACTTAATTGTTTAAGTGTGTGCATGTTTGTGAGATTAGGCAATGGTTGGAAGTGCTGAATGGAGGATGGAGAGGTGTCAGGGTGACCTTATTCCCCCTGAGAGGATGCTGTTGGCTGGTCGGAGATGTTTGGAGGTGGTGGTGCTAGAGAGAGGTGTGTATGTGTATGGCACAGGGAGTGGCTGCCTGAGGGAAGCAGGCTCAGTGCCACCCTGCCCACCAGCCCGCTGCTGCCCCACAGGGTGGAGAACAGCCTAATGAGACTTTGTGTGTATGCATGTCTGTGTTTGTTGTCTATCCGGAAGTCTCCTTGCCCAGGGTCAATGTCCTTCAACTCTGGCATCTGTCTTTCTCTCCCCTACTGTAAGACTGCTCTGTGTGTGTGTGTGTGTGTGTGTGTGTGTGTGTTTGAAAAAGTAATAAAGCAGTATTTTTGTTTGTTATGAGAAAGCTTTAGGTGGGCTCTTGTGTGTCATTAAATTGTGAGTGTGAGCTGCAGTGTGTCTTTGGTCAGATGTCACTGATTGTAAACAGCTTTGTTGGGTTTATATAGAGATCAAACAGGAGGAGTTCACTAAAGCTGACATTGCTCCATAAGGGACCACTGAACAGGTGTTATACGGACAGGAGGAAGTTCTGCCAGCCGAATGTGTGTATGAGTGTGCGGGAAGGGGAGAGAGAAAAGAGAGAGTGAAAGATAAAGAGTGTCCCATTAAGGCATCTCACTGATGTTCTGGCTCTGGAGTCTGACCTATTGGGTTCTGTGTTCATTAGTCTCTCACTGCTGAATGTTTGATGTGTGTACTGTGTTTGTATATATATGCATGTTAAAGAGGTGCTAAAATAAATACGGAGTTGCTTTCCCCATGGGTTTATAAAGCTGTGAGCATTTAAACTTCAGAACTCTCTCTCTAGTCTCAGCTGTCATTCCCCCTGGGTTTATAAAGCTGTCAGAGCATTTAAACTGTCAGAACTCTCTCTCTCTCTCTCTCGCTCTCTGTCTCTCTCTGTTTCTCTCTCTCTCTCTCTCTCTCTCTATCTCTCTTTCTCTCTCTCTCTCTCTCTCTCTCTCTCTCTCTCTCTCTCTCTCTCTCTCTCTCTCTCTCTCTCTCTCTCTATCTCTCTCTCTGTCTCTCTGTCTCTCTCTCTCTCTCTATCTCTCTCTCTCCCGCTCTCTCCCTCATTCTCTCTCTCTCTATCTCTCTTTCTCTCTTTCTCCCTCTCTCTCTCTCTCTCGCTCTCTCTCTCTTTCTCTCTCTCTCTTTTTTTCAACGTTCTCTTTATCTTCCAAATTTTTCCTGCCCCATCTCTCTGATCTTTCTGTCCTGGTCTGTAATTTTTTATCTCTGAGTCTCTTCTCTCTCTCTGGTCAATTTCCAAATTTCCTGCAGATCTTTCAGGGTAATTTTTTTATTGTGAGCCCCAAATGTGTTTCTTGTATTCAAATTTGGTGATTTGAAAAGCCAGTGAGGAATCCCGGACTCATCACCATGCTCATGTTTGAGATGACATTTGTTTTATAACATGAGCATTTTTGGATTGTGGCCATTGAAGGACATGATTGACTAGAATTAACAGGCACAAAGGTTGGACTGGTGGCAGGTTGGATCCGTGTTTCATTCTGATATAGTGCCAATTTCTCCAATCCTACCATCTGTGTGGCATCTGAGAAATCTAAATTCATGATTCACGCTATGTTTCTCCAGTCTTCAACTGTCCAGGTTTGGTTGGCCAGGTTTGGTGGTCTTGTGCTGCTGTAGCCCATCCACCACTATGTTCAAAGTGTTGTGAATTCTGTCAAAAATAGACTGGCCATTCTCTGTTAACATCTTTCGTCAATAAAACGCTTCTCTCTGCAGACCTGCCACATGACTGGCTGATTAGATAACTGCATGAATACAGGTGTTCCGAATAAAGAGCTTGGTAATTATGTACATACATATAACCAAAAATAGATCTGTATTTGTAGGTGGTTGATGTTTAAATACAGGATTAGTGGAAGGCTTTGGTGAGGTTCTGGGTTGAGGTTAGGGTAATGTTGAGTGTTTGGCTGAGAGTGAGGAGTGAGTTCACTCTGTTCTGTCTGCAGCATACGCACAGCTGAGTGTGTGTCTGAAGAAGATGAACACTCATATTACTAGCAGGTTTCTTCTTCTATCTTCTTTTGTTTGATCTCCTAAATCCTTCTCTTTATTCTTTCTCTTCATGTTGTCTTTACTTGTCTGTCTCCAGCTCACTCTTTACTCTCATCTATGTGCTCTGCTTTGTTTCTTTGTTTACATACTATGTACAACCATACACCTCTCTTTTTTTACTCTCCCTTCCTCACTCACTCAGTCTTTCTTTACTCCCCCTTCCTCTTTCTCCTCACTGTCCACAGTTCTTTCTCTCTCTCACTTTCTCTTGTATCCCCTCTTTCTCTTCTCTCTCTCTGCTTGATGTGACAGTGGTTATAGTGGTGTTAGTGTGTATAGTGGTAGAAGAGTAATTATGGTTCACCGGTGCTGGAGGCAGTGATAAATGGGTGATCAGGAGGTAAGGGGTTGTTCTTCTCTCAGTGGGATTCACTGCTGGAGCTCCATCACCTGCAGCCCAGCCCAGTACACAAGGCTCCAGCAAGCCCCTCCACATCCCACCACTGTTCATGACCCTCCACCCCCAACACCACTGCCGGGACACCCGTCTGACCCCATCCAGGGATGGAAGAATGACCCTAGCCCGGCTGCTGGCAGACAGCGATGTGCAGGGTGGTCTTCTGCCCCTTTGTGTGAAGCAGTGAGGGATTCTCTGGTAGTGATCTGCAGGAGGCATCATTTTAGAATGCCCCGTTAACTGTTTGGTTCTGAGGGTTTGCATGAAGTGGTGAACCATGTATGAACACATTTGTATACATACCACATACCTTGATGGCAGTATGATGAGAAAACAGGAGAAAGGGAGGAGGAGAGAAAGAGAAGGGAACGAGAAAGAGATGAATTAGACACATAAGAACGTGGCCTCTGAGGAATGCTTCACAAGGACAAACACTGGTGTTTTCTCTCTCTCTCTCCCTCTCTATTTTTCTTTTTCTTTCTCTCTTTCACTCTCCACAGATATTCAGCGTTCTCATCCTGCGCTCTTAAGGTCTTCAGTGTCATTAAATGATATCACACTTCCTTTGACTGCTTTGAAAATCTATTATGAGGTGTAAAATGGCATACATGATGCTTTATAATGCCTGTTATAAGCTTGTGTTATTGCTTATAAGCAGTTATAGTGACATGCAAAGCCCTTTAGAAAACAACAGTGTGTAACTTATCAATCAGGTGTATTAAAGCATTATATTATCTGTTCAGTAGAAGATTGTAAATTTATGTAAATTTAATAACGTTCTATAAGTAGGTTCTGATTTATTTTTTTTGCGTCACCATAGACCAAGGCATTTATCCAGGTCAACATTTGTTCTGTGTAATAACTTCCCAGGCAAGGGAATTTATGGAGTGAGAAAACAGGAGCATTAGTGCTGGATCTTTCTGTTAAAAATAAATGCTGGCTACAGGTGCTAGAGCGTGAGCAGTTAATGAGCAGAGCTAACTAGTTATCGAAAAGAGAACTGCTTTCTGTTAGCTAGAAGATAAGAGGAGTTAGTGAGCAATGACATAAATGTGTTAAATGTGCTAATTTCCCTTTTTTGTCTTTTCCCTCATGTTTCTGTCCCCTGGACCTTTCTTCAACATACAGGTAAGCATTGAATGCTTGTTGTCTTTATCTTATAGTGTGCACACGCAAAAGACAAATCAGCAAGTTAGCTGAGTAGCATTTTTCCAGACACTCCACATGAATGTATTTTTTAAACATCCTTAATATACACATACTTGCAGAACCACAGTTTAAGAATCTCCTGTAATAGAGATATCTCAGAGCAAACGCATACCCGGCTGTTTCCTCAGGCATCCAGTCAAGATGCTGAAATTTGTTTATTGAAATCAACCGTTCCCGCTGATTTCATCTGCATGGTGATATCTCCTATTACTCTGTGCTAATGTTTCGAGTCATCCTGAGGAAAAACACATTTAAAAAAAATAGGTGATTTGAAGTTTTCTCTGCGTAGCTGCCAGAGCCAACAGCTAGTGGTTTAGCTCATGTGCTGGTAGAGGTTTGCGTGTGTCATTGTTGATAAGGCCTTGTGAAGGATCAACTGATTAGCCTTCTATCTGAGGCAGTACTGTACGCCTGACTTGGAGATGCTAATAGGGCCTAAAGAGCTGTTTGTGCGCGTGCGTGTGCGTGCCTACAGTCAGAGTGGTTTGTGAATAGTGGTGGGGAGGAGTTAGACTCTGAAATGTTCCCTCCAACAGCCCCTTTAATACCTGTCTCACAGCAGTGACATGTCATGAAAGGTCTTGTGTAACATCCAGAAGAGATGGGAATCCTCAGTAAGACACAGTTATGCGATCCGCTGTGGTTTCAGAGGTGCCCAAGTGTGTGTTTGTGGTACATGAGAAAGCTCTGCAGGTGGCCATCTCATGCCTGACTGCAGTAGACCTGCATACTGGACAGTGACACACTGACTAATGTGTCACATAGCCTGACAGCTGTCTAACCTCTGGGTGCTGTGAAGTGTATGTGTCTGTGTGCATGCTTAAGTGAACCCAGAGATCAGAGCACTTCTCTCCAGACAATTGGTCGGCATTATGAGCGTCAGGTAGAACCACTGTGTGTATATTAATATGAGGATTATGAGATGAAACACATTTTGAATTGATACGCTAAAATGACATCAAGACATGAAAATCAAGATGTGTTTTAAAAGTTTCAATAGCAAAATATTAGACTATAAATGACTGAAATTTCACATGGCATAACTAACAATAAAGAGCTTTAATTATGAAATGCTATTAAGAAATTTTATTGTGACTTTTATGGTGCATTGCCAAGGTCAGTAGCCCCTTCACAAATATTGAAAGTGTTTAGCTGGTTCACTTTACCAAACCAGGTACCCTGACTAAAGGAAAACCATGAAATGTATTATTATACTGCTGGATTATTCAGTATGTACACAGTTCATGGATGCACATGTTCATTGAGTGTTCAAATACAAACATATAGATGTAAATTAAAGGTTTATATCTTCAGTAAGTCATCAGTAAGATTAACCATCTGACATTTCATAGGTAAAAACTGATCCTGTTTAAAAATGTATCTATCTCGTTCTTATAGCTATGATACAAATATTAACACACTAAATAGATTCTTACATAATTAAAATTGTGCATATATTATTTACATTCTCCACATACAAAAGTAAGACACGTGCTTAAAATGTCTATAGCACATATTGTGTCCTGAAATTGGAGGATTGTGTAAGCTATTCTAGAGCAAGCAGACGTAAAGAGGAATTCCACCATTTTTACTGGATACTTCAGTCCCTGAGTAATCCGGAGTGCTTTAATATACTTATTGAAAACCTAACTGACTCTCATCCTTTTACAGCAGTGGTGGGATTTGATATGTTAATACTGGTAAAATAATCATAATTCTAAAAATCATTTGGAAGAACTATTATGCCCTTACAAAATCAAAACTTTATCGCAAGGCTGTGATAAAACAAGGTGTCAGACGTTAGACAGCATTAACCCTATGATAAATCTTAGAACTTTCTGTGGGGTACATTTCAGAGGTATTGAACTTGTGAGCCGTCTGGTCACTACCACTGTAAACAGTTCAGACTCTGACTTTATGTAGGTCTCAACCATTTTATTGTGTTGAAAATGTGGTGGCGGCCCCCTATAAGGCTTCTGAGAGGTCATTGTTGCCTTATTTGCCATGTGTATCATCACTCTTGCTCAGAGTGGTTGCTCCCTGTCTGTCACTCTTTCGAAGAAGGCAGTTAAACGTGGCAGTATTTTGAGGGTTTGTGCCTAAGTGCCCGTCAGCGCAGATGTGACAGCATGCATGTAGCTGAATGGAGGGAGATACGGTGCGTGTGTGTGTGTGTGTGTGTGTGTGTGTGTGTGTGTGTGTGTGTGTGTGTGTGTGTGTGTACGCCTGCCTTCTCCAGCATATGTACACTAGCAGATGAAGTCATCTAACTCCGGGCACTGGCCCCACTAATGAGCCCAACAGTGGACCATGCTGGACAACACATACACACACTCCCACACAAGGAAACCCCTCCTTACAGCTACATATGCTCACACACCTGGTCCACATCGTTACCTGTTTACAAATGACCAGCAATTTTCTGCTTGGTTCAGCAGCAACTGTTCCTCCTCCCTGGTGCTATCATTAGGGCGTGAGCGCTCATGTTTGGTTATTATGTTCGTCTCTGGTGTTTTGTCCCTCTTGTTTTGTACACATAATCACGGCCTTTCTCTCCCTCTCTGCCACCTTTTCTGCTAAATTATGCACTCTGGGCCAGATTGCTCCAACCCAGCATTTGCATGCTTTATTTGGAGAGCTGCTGAGGTTTGAGTGCGTGTGTGCACGCTGGGTGTGTATACGTGTAAGTGTGTGTATTTGTAATCACATGTGATTTAGCTAGAACACAGAGGGCGAATGCCCACACATTTGTTTGTTTCAGAGCATACATTGTTGTATTAACCCGTGCACAGTGTTCTTGTTGTTAATCCTCTCTCCGGATGTTCCTCTGGTTAATTGAAAACCCGGGCGACGGGGCCTCCTCTGACACTCTGGCTGTGTAAACACGGCAGCGATTTTCACCGCATCATGGCCATTGCACTCGCAGCGTCTCATACATCTCCCAGGCGTGACAGCTTTGTTTGGTGCGCTGGCTGCAGAGCTAACTGAGCTAACAGGGACAGTGATGCTGGCGTTAGCAGCAGTCCAGTGAGTCCAGGGCACTGTGTGAAATATGGAGACTGCAAACAGGAGCTAACAGGAGACAGAGAGAGCTGAGAAGAGGACAAGAACAGATCACGTCCATCAGAGTGCAGAGGGGAGAGCTATCAAGTCAAAATAGAGTTTATGTTGTGCACCAAGATTGCATGTGTGTGTGTTTGGTATGTTTTGGCAGATGTGTGCTGTAAGTTTCAGGCCATCTTGTGATGAAATGCACTCAAGGAACAATCCAACGATTTACCATTAGGGCCACATGCCATTACTCATACAAAGGCCATTCACTGTACCCTTCAAAAGTTTGAAATAGTTCATATTCATATTAGAGAGAGAATGAACATCCTTTACATCTTCTTCTTTGCTGTGTGTTGCTCTGGTAGAACATATGATTGTGTCCCTCAGCAGCAGTGTGTAAGATTTAGGAAGATCTATTAGCAAAAATGAAATATAGTTTTCTTCAGGGTATAGTTACCTATAAGTACCAACCATTGTGATATGTGTTAGTCTAGAATGCGCCCATCCCAAAGGAGGCTGCCATGTAGAGCCACAGTATTGTTTGTATTTTTACATAGAAGCAACAGAATTTGGTAGCGCGGCAGATCTGGCAGGAAGACATAAAAAGAAGAACTTTGTCCTTGTCTAAATGTCCTACGGTAGAACATATTTATCAGTAGCTCAGAGCATAAAACTCCAGGTAGAATAATTTAATAGCTTAAATTAAAACTACGAGGCTGCAGTCAGCATCTTTTGTGCTCATGAGCTTGCCCTCTGCATGTCTCAGCACCAGTGAGGATCTATCAAAGCAACTGATTTTTTTTTTTCTTTCCAGTTGTGACAACTGCAGTCCTGTGCTATGGCTGACAGGAATGGAACCTCATGGCTTGTTCTGCTGTTGTAGCCCATCCTCTTTGATTCTTATTGTTGCATTTGCATTGGCAAACAAGATGAAGTTGTTAAATTATAGGTTTTACATTTGAAGTTTTTAAGCTGCACGATTGTTCTACCTGGACATGTGGTTGGTGCAAGGTATAGTACATAATACTTTTATAAAAACTTAAATTTAGATCGTATACAGCTTTTTAAGGCATCATTTGCATATGTAGCGCATCATTTTTGTAGCTTACTATGCTCACTCATTTATGCAGTTTTCTTATTACATCACTAAATAGTTAGCATTAGCATAGGTAAATTATTATGGAACATGAGCTACATGTAAAAACACACACGCACACACGCAGGCACACACAAGGAATTTGCTTGGGCTTAAGATTTAGAGCCTTTTCTTTTATTCACTGGTGTTCATAACAAGGTCTTACTCTCTATACATCCATTTAGTTCTTCTCTCCTGCATGTTACACATACACACACACACACACACACACACACACACACACACACACACACAAACACACACTCACTCACTCATTCGCTCACTCACATCCACCCCCCAAGCTTGCAATGCTTGCAAATTAGACCCAACTTATGCAAATGATATTATCTTCTAATGCCTGAGTATTGGAGAGCGGAGTAAATCAGATTTAATTCTAAACTGTTGAACTCCGCAATGCCTTGCTGCTGTATTAAACATAGATCCAATTAGTTCATAATGCAAATTCCAGCTAATTGCTTTTCCATTTCATTTCATGGGTACAAGCAACACTTTGACATTATTTGCATATCTGTTTAATTCTTTGGGACAGACCTTTAATCTTTTCATTTTTAGTTTATCTTAAAAGACTAAATGAAAACAAAATGTGAGAGTTTTCATTTGATTACGTTTCACAGGGCATGTGTGCTTAGTAGTTCTGCATAGACTCAATTACACTGGCTGCAGTATGGCATCATAAATACCAATTTTATGCCTGTGCTCCATGATGGCTGTGTTTTCCAATGAAATGGTTGAGTCTTCTTTGAGCCCTTACCTTTCAGCGACCGTGCTTTCATATTTCCAACACAAGAGAAAGAGTGAAAAAATGGCACGTCAATTTCAGGATAATGGTCTGGCTGTGAGGCTGCAGTGGTGAAGATTTATGCCAGAAATTAGTCAAATGTGATCAAATAGGCCCCCAGTTAATCTTCCCGGCCTGGCCACGTCTGCCTTTATCTGCAGGCATAATTAAAGACAACTGTTCGTCTGACAGAGTGCCGAGGCCCCAGTGGAGTGATACTGGGGGCTTCGCCTGCACCCCTGTCACTGTGATAAATGTTTATGTGGTGACACGCAGGAAGAGAAGATTGTTTTAAACAGGTACACACTTAAGACCCCCGTGTGATTGGTTGGGGCCATTTGACTGATTGGATGTATACCGTGCTTTGAAAACTGATATTAGCTCATTTGTTAAACTCAACTCCTTCAAATGGGTCCAATCGCTCATCTAGCGTAGAGCACTATGTGTTTTATGTGTGAAGAGGCCAGCAGGCCACAAAACACCACCAACAGGGTTTGCGTATACCTGCACACTCCGTGCTCACAACTCGACACACACTCCCATTGCCTAACCATTCAGGCTAGCATTAGACTTCTGCTAAATTACTGCAGTCTAATTTGAGTGAATGGGAAATATTTTGACAGTCGTTTTAAGGGGCTATTTATTTGACCTTTTTCATATGGAGAGTGGGAGGAAAATCGTGTCCTTTTTTCCCTCCCATTGCTTCAGAATGGCTGGCCTTCCACTCGCCTGCATGACAGACTCAGGCAATTATGTTGGCATAAAAATGTGCAAGCTGTTTGGCGTGTGAGAAATGATAATGGTGTGATTTTTAAGTGGTGTATCTCCCAAGAGCATAATGAAAACTCCTTTTTTAATGCAGACCAGAGAAATGGAGCCTGTGGAGAGCAGGCAGGGTACTGCTAGCAGAGTACAATGGCCTCCTCCTGAACCTCCTACTGCTAAGTTACACAGTCACACAGCTGACACAGTTCACTAAGAGGTGGTTTGGTTTTGGACTGAAGTGTCATCATAGTTCATCAAGGTTCTGCTCATTTACAGGTTTACAGAGGTTGCATTTCAGCTGAGTGTTGAGTGAGAGGTTTCGGTAGCGAGCTGAATTCTGTCTTCGTCATTGTACTGTAATCTCACACACTGTCCTGTGTTTGCTAATAGACGTTGCACTTGATAGAGGACTTCAGAATGGAAACAGAAGCTTGTGTTGCATAAACATGATATCACAGTATGGTTTTCACTGCTATAAACCCCAGCACACTCTGTACTGTGTATCTTAGTAATGAAGGTATTTTAGTTTTTGTATTTATGTCACAGTACATGTTTGGGTGTAGTGGGAATTGTTAACACTTCTACAACACTGAACAGCTGTGTATAATAAAACAGTTCAGATTTAGATTGCCTATACCAAACCAGTAAACCACCACCAGAGTATAGTAACTACATATCATCACTGTGCAGTGAAAATCACGTATCTTCATTTTTGTCCATTTTTATTTGTGTGCATCATATGAACAATGTAGCAGCTGCCGTTTACATTGTGTAAACATTCCATGAGGAATGGACCAGCAGATATTGCTCAGAATTGCCCGGAAGAAAGTCTGGCTCCATAGACTTACATAAAAACAAGAGGTTTTAGTCCCTGTAGAGTTGATTGAATGGCGTCTCATTTTATTAATTTGTTTAGCTAATTATTTTGGGTGTTCCTCTTGCTCCTCCCTAAATGATTTTTTGAACAATGCTGAATTAAAATGATCACTGTGCCCATAGACTTTTGAGCTATTTTTTAAATGTGACATTACTGTTTTGCTGGCATATTCCAGCTTGAACTCGTGGTGAGTTTTAGGCTCTAAACTTCCTCTACTAGCTGGAATATTATCCAACAGAACACTAAGCATGGTTGTAAGTCACTCTGGATAAGAGCGTCTGCTAAATGCCTTAAATGTAAATGATTGTGAACGCTGGAAACCCTAAATATGGTGATGAAATGAAAATAAAAGGTATAGTTGTTATATTTTTGCCATATGGTCCACTCTTAGATGAAATTGTAAGGATTTGCCATTAGGGCCACATAAACACTGCATTAGTAAATTCATCAGAACAGGAAGCTGCTCACAGTGATGGGATGAGAGCATAATGCCTTATTCTTAAAATACACATCCGGGGCAGCTTGCAATACTTTGGTTCTGGATTGGGGTGGAATTTGCCACTAACAAGGGCCCCAAGATGTCCCGAGTACAGTTGATAGCAAAGGAAAACAAGCCTGCTGAGATTTTGGGGGGGACACGTTTGCCATGGTAAGTAGGGCCAAAACGATTCCATATAACTATAAACGGCTCACTGCTTTTTGTATGGATGATTACTACTGTTCCATAGTGCTCTTATGTGATGGGCTTGTGAAAAAGACATGGCTTGATGGCATGGATTGCAAAATGGAGAGAGGGAGAAAATAGTAATGAGGCAGACAGAAGAGACAAGGCAGAGAGTCGACAGAAAGCATCCAAAGTTTGGGATAACTTCAAACTGTAAGAAACAAGAACTCAGCTAATGCTGAGTCTAATGCTTCGACATATTGTCCGAGAGCTTCCTGTTCACAGAGCAGACCCAATACATTCCTATTCGTTACTGATTCCTACTTGGGATGAAGGCTACTAAAGAGTGTGTGTTATTTATGGCTGTATGCTAGTTAAGAATGCTAAGCCTTGCATTTGTATTATTATTAAAATGTCACAGACAAAACAAGAACATACCTCACACACAAAGCTCCACACTCACACACTCTCATTGTGGTGATGCATAAAATACCATAGAAAGCAATAGATGAGGTGGTTTAAGCAGCAGCTGGAGCCTACAATGCACTAGTTGAGTACAGCAGGTATGTTTAATTTTGGGCAGGTGTAGGGAAACCCTTCATCATGTGCATTAACCCAGCATGTGATATGGCACTTAAATGCACTAAATGGGTTTAATTTTGTAGGGCTAATTAGTTCTTTATTTCAAGAGACCTGTCTTTTTGTATATTTACTCCAGCTCTTTAATGAAGCTCAAGTATTTCATGTCCAGTTACTCCATTAATCAATGGGTTAGTCAGTTACATATCCGATTACTAAAATACCTAATAGCTATGCTAATAATACTACCTAGTCTTACATCAGTGGCTTAACGACAGGCTTGTTTCCCTTAGACATTCTGCATCATCGACTCCTACTCCGAGCTCGGCCTTCACAAAGCATTGGAGTGGTTTAGAACTGACATGCTCAGCCAGGTGTTCATTATAAAGTAGCGAATACAAATAAAACAGACACAAATACAAATACAAAGCATCACACTTGACTTTCTACATCACGTGTCAGTAAATGTGTCAGTCGGTCATCTCCTTCAAAAGCCCTCTCATTCTGCTCCTGAACCTACACAACAGGATTAGCCACATGCAGTGTTACACTGAAATCTCATCAGTGGAGCTCTCTAAGTGTTAGGCCTCTTCACCCACAGGACAGCACAGCAATCACGAATAGAGACATTAGCGTGTGTGTGAGTGACGTGTTATGTTTGATAGATAAACACTGAGTGGTGATGAGAGAGGCTGAAGCTGAAGCAGCTGCAGGCGTTAGGTGTCAGTCGCTTATTAAATGTGACAGTGAAGCTCGGAGTCAGGAGAGTTTAGAGGCATTTTCACACAGAGGAGCAAAGACTGGCTCACTAAACACATGACACACACACACTGAGGACTTACCACACACAGCCATATGCGCACACGCACACGCAGCAGCACTAGTGCAGAGTATTTGTCTGTTTTACCTGAATGAGTAAATGTGTTTGTGTGTGTTAGGCATGTAAGTGTATTAGAGAGGTACTGAGAGGCTCTAGAGGCTTCAGCAGATGTGCAGTATCAGTGTGTTTGCGATGGGTAACAAGGTGTTGCAGCCTGCGGCTCTCCATGTGCTCTGTGTGTGTGTGTGTGTGTGTGGGTGTGTGTGGTTTCCAGTGTCTCTTTATCCACTTCTCACTGTGTCAGCTGCGCCATGATGTGTTTGCATGTGTGTTTTGTTGACAGTTAGGCTGACGTATTGCTAATAGATAGCAGATAGCTGCTGAATGATCTGTCTTGTGCACCGCTATACGTCACTCTGTTTGTGTGTGTGTGCGCTAGGGGTTGTGAGTTTTAAGTTGATGGTTATGTGATGAAGGTTGTGTCGAAGTCGGCTATTCGCTAATGATGTCATGAATAAAACTATAGCAGCACTATGCAGCAGAATGACTCTAAAAATCTGTAAAAAAAACAGACCCCACCAGTCAGTAGAGTGTGACACCGTACCCTTTCCAATAAATTCCAGATCATATTGCGAGCCTTTAGGGGAATCAGGGATGCGGTTCCTTGCTAATTTGTATCCAACTTTGCAGAGAAGGAGGTCCAGAGAGCCAGAGAGCTCCATAACTTGGCAAACATAAGTTTAACCATCTTCATACTTTATAGGATTATAGGGTGTTTGATAATGCTTTAAACAGGCTTCAATTTTGGTCCAAACTTAAAATTGCAGTCCAGGCATTCCCCGACCCAACATGGATCAGAGATTCATGTTTTATGTCTGAACCTGACCAGAGACCAAAGCACATCATAAACCTTTAAGCACAAGACTGACCTAAGCACTATACAATTACATAAATCAGTCATTTGTCACACAAGTGATGACTAAAACCTGATGGCAAAAAATGTCCATGTTTATTTTCGCTTTTTAGCAATAAATAAAAATAAATAAATATTCTAAAGAAGTAGCTGGTCAGTAAGTTAAAAATAAAAATGAAAGTTTTAATAAAACTTTGAATTAATAGTGGTTTATGGCAGATAATGTGACAGTGACACCAACAATAAGACATTTGGCATCCACACATCCCAAAAACTCAAAACCTTATTTTCCGTTGCTGCTTCAGTTAAAATGATGAAATACCTGATTTGCCGTTGACTGTCTACCACCATAATAAAGTGCAGAATAAATCAGGAGGAATGAGGGGTGAAATCTGCTAATAGAGCGAAACGGGCTGTGAACCCGAACCTTAACCCGAATGTGAGTTTGGAACCAGAGCCCAAACGACAGGAAGAAGACATCTGATTCCAACATGAGCAGACGAGTCTTGTGTGTGTCTGTGTGCGTGTGCGTGTGTGTGACTTGGCTGCTAGAAGGGGTCTGTGGATTTTGGCAGGAGTGCTGAACGATTATAATAATTAAGAGCACTGGACAGACTCTCTCTCTGGAGTAGAGTCTCTATAGTCAGAGAGGAAATGTTGTGAATATTTTGTCTCCCAAACTGCAGTATATTGTATTGATAACCACTAGAATCTCTTTTGTCTCTTTCATCTCAAGCTCACTCTGCAGTTGGAGGTGGGGAAAGTGGTTTAAAACAATTTGTTAAATAACCAAAGAACACAGGACACACACTACAGCCTGAATGTGTGCATATGAGAGGCTGCATTTACACATATTTAAACATCCTTCTGTGTGTGTGTGTGTGTGTGTGTGTGTGTGTGTGTGTGTGTGTGTGTGTGTGTGTATGTGTCTTAAGATTCTTCAACTCACAGGTTAATTAAATTAAACTCATGCCATCAGCCAGTCAAGAGCCAGTGAGAATCAGAGAGAGAGGAGAGAGAGAGTGATACTATGCAGAGAGTGAGAGAGATTATACAGAGAGAGATGGAGGAGGCCGATATGGGCTGTTTCCTCCAATCTAAAGCTTTTTTAATTGCAGATAATGTGTGTAATATGTCATAATTCATGGAGAAGCAGGCGTGAGGCAGGCGGAGGGGCTGCAGTGCTGAGTAGAGCGCTGCCTCTCTCCCCTCTCATCTCTTATCTCTCTGACATTGCATTAGCAGGCTTTTACAGACTGGTCTAATAGGATAACGCACAGCGCCGCCTGATCGGCCCATCGCAGCTACACACGCTTACGCTCCCACTTCTTTAACTGAGAGGGCTCTTGCTTTAAACATGCTTTTGACGTGATCTAGAACAGAAGCTCTCTGTCAAAAGGTCATCTGGGGTGATGTGATAAGTTCATTTTGATGAGATTTTGGCTTTGGTATTGTTTATGGGTTGTTTATTTGTCACTTGTTAATCCATGAGTGGGGTCATATTCAACTCAACTTGGCTTTGCCACTGCGCGTATGTAGATGCATATTACAGGGACAAAGTAGAAGCTTTCTTGTCACAGTGTAGTAGTACATTATACAAACAGTACAGCAGATCTTTTCACTTCTGCACAACAGAGCAAGTAACTGTGTTTAGTCAGAGGTGCTCACGTTACATCTCAGTGAGACAAAAATATACAGTGCATCTTATGGTTAAGCCATAGGTTGCCTAAACCACAGATTCCAGTTTTGTTATCTTAGCTACAAAGTACTATATACTTACAGAAAACTACATTTCATGAAGAATGGACCAAAAGAAAAGGCCCCAAATGGATTGTTCTGGTTCAGTTGGATTTTCGGATCCGATCTTAACAGTTTTTACTTTTATGCATTATTTAAACACAGCCGTTGCTGTTTACATTGTGTGATCAACATTGCTTGCATTAAGTCCATTGACTTACAGTAAAATAAAATAAGTTTTTCACTTTCCTGTAAAGTTGCCATTTTGGACATACTTTTCTATGGACGGTGATGATCTATATTTTCAGATTATTTCTCATCACTATCAGAAAAAGATGTCCTTTTTTTTTCTTTCATTTGTTATGTACATTTAATGTACATAAATCTCATGATGAATATACCAGTGGTAAAAAATGATAATAAGAAAAATGTCCCTTTAACTTTCAGAATAGCATTCAGGCTGAGTTACATGTATTTCAAATAATAATGCCTATAATATAGTTTATTTATTTATTTATGTTATTTTCAAATAGCTCAACATTTTAAGGCAGCCGTGAAACAAACTTTTTTAAGTTAAAATCACTGTATTTTTATAGTGTATTAAAATATCCATCACAGTGCTATTATGAGTATTTACATGGTTCATGTATTAAGGGTTCCATTGCCCTCTGTGACAAGCCGTATTAGCAGAACATAGGCTGGTATAAATGAGTGAGTGAGATCCACTGACTATAGAGTGTAATATGAGTTGATAGGTCAGGTTGGCCAGTGAATACAGGCAGATAGCTGATACATTATGAGAGAACTGAGGCTATATCGCATGATGTGAATGACAGCCATGTTTACAATCTCGATCATGCATTCCATATCCGTCTGTCTCTCTCACTTCCGCTCTCTCTCCTCCTCCATTCCTCTTGTGAAGAGATGGAGGACTGATGGATGGATGGCATGGCACAGGGTCATTCCTCAGCCTGCCCCTGCTCTCTCTGCCTATCACTCATAGCCCAGAGAAACGGAGAGAGGGAGAGATGGATAGGTGCACAGCACTGAACAAGAGGGCTCTGAAGTCACAGAGAGTTCAAGTGAAAGAGTGGCTGTTAGAAAAAGCACATGTCCCTTAGCTTAGCTGAAAGCTAACTTTTACCACACTGCAATACTAAATCAGACAGATCTAAGAATGCTTTAGAGATTAGAGAGGCAGCAAACCTGCTGCTGTCCACACTGATTCCAGTACATCTATATAACATCAAAATTGGGTAAAGATCCATCTGTATTGACGTTACACAGAAATGTAACACCTATTAGAAATGTAGTTGAATTAAGCTACTATGGGTTATGGTTTATACTCCATTTATACTACACAGAATTTGATTGTATTGGAGTGTATGTAACAGTTATACAAAAAATCATAGTAATGAGAAGTACATTATAAAACAGGGTTGACTACTCACAGGATTACATTCAATCACATGCAGTCTGTAGGGAATAATTTAAAAAAGGGTCTTTTTTCTTTTACAAATAAATTTTCAGTCATGCGTTCAACCTGATTATTCACATTGCCTGATTCTACAGCAGCAAACTGAACAGTTGATTTGAACCAAAATTGTACAGTTGACTGGATATAAAGTTAAATCTCTGAAACAAAATGCTGGTATGTATAAATGATAATTGGCAAGACAATCAGCTCCTGCTTAGTTTTCATGTGAACTCACACGTTTGTTTGAACTGCTGAAGTCGCAGGAAGGCACCTATGAATGGCACCTATGAATGACATCTTAAACAACGTCTAAGCAAAATGCACTTAATATGATTCCTTATGAGACTCTACAGGCCTCTTAGCAGATACAAATGAGGCCCCGTCAGAATTATTAGAATGGCCTGTATTTATAGTTATAATTAATGAACTTGACACCATTTTCACTGCTTATGACTAACTCTGGTGTTCCCATGTGTTGCTCCACCCATACATGTGAACCATTACAATTCCTAAATTCCCAATTCTCTATTACTAACACATTTTTGCTTACTTACACAATGCTCATGGAAGACCTGTCCCAAAACCAGTTAGCTGAAAGAGAGAGTGTGTGTGTGTGTGTGTGTGTGTGTGTGAGAGAGAGAGAGAGAGAGAGAGAGAGAGAAATAGAGAGAGAGAGAGAGAGGGAGACAGAGAAGGAGAGCTCTAATGACTTCACAGGCCATTAGTCTCTCTGTGTGCTCTGTCACACCTCATTATCCACACACACATACACACCAACACACACATACACGCTACCGGAGCAGCAGCCTGGAACACAAAATACTCTCCTCTACAAACTTAAGTCAAACTCTCACCTTCTTGTGTGTGAGAACGAGATGAAGAGGTCAAGAGATCATGTGTCTGCTCGTTCGTCTAGTCAGCTTTTCTACCAAATCTGCTATAATTCAATTTTATTGGTTCATTCTTAATTCATTCTTTACAAAAGACGCTGTCTAAAAGCAGCTTTACGGAATTCTGGATCCAGGCTCCTAATGAACAAATCAAGGGTGACAGAATTCAGCATTAGGAAATACTCCTTAGGGAATAAACACTGCAAATGAGAGGTCTGAGGAATAGAGTGACCGGTTATCAAGTCTGTCAAAGATGTGGTGAGCTACTAACAGTGTATGACCTGCATGATATGTTGAACACTAGGGCATGGGAAACACACAGTTCAGTGTCTAACAAATACAAAAGACCAAGAAGCAGCTTTCATAAGGCAGCTAACCATGCATGAGTCTGATTAGAGACCACTAAGAAGTCAAAGTTAATGAGGGATGTGAAACAGTCTATTGATTAAAAACTTGTAGTGTTCGGAGAGTCTGTAATCGTCACAGCAACCAGATAAGTGAAACCTTCACCTTTGGGATGTTGTCGTGAAAAGGACATTATGATTGACATCTTCTCAGCTATTCACCATCATCTCTAACAGATAATTCCTCAATTAAGGACAGGAATCACTCATTACAACAAACCTCATATGAGCCCTGGCTGTAAATCAGCCATGATTATTAGGCTAAAAAGATGGTGTAAAGGTATTCCCTGGGAACATGTAGTTCAGACACTGTCCTGATCGTCTGAAGGGTGGAGGTGTGTTTATTTCATTTCTGAAACAAAAACAGTTTTGGAATAAAAAAGTTACAATATCACACTCGCACCTCAGTGTGAAAACTATTATCAGGCATGCATGTTTGTTCTTAGGTAAGTCAACCGTTATCCAGATTACTGTATCTGCCATCACTTTTGCCTAATACTTGTTTCCAACACTCTGTTTACACTTACGCTGTCACTCACACTTTCACCTAATTAGACAAGAAACCCTACCACTTAACACTCGGCGACTGCAAGATTGCCATGATTTAGTTAATGTAAAGTGAAACATCCACACTCACACATACGCCATTGGTTAGGTGGCTTGCTTAGGGGATCTTCAGTCATGTCCTGTTGGTTCAGGGAATTGAACCAACTTCCAGCCCACAACTACCCCAAGAATACTGCATATCAGACGTGTCATTACATCCCTAATGAAAACTTTAGATGTCATTGCATTCCTAAAACAAAACTTTACTACGCGTAATAACACAAGACACGTTTTTAGCAACAGTGCAAGTGAAGTCATAGAAGCCATTGGTCATCACACAAATCTACATTAATTATAATAATCTTAATAATAATTGACATTACATAGTTGTGTCTTTAACCTGTTATTAGAAACTCAGAAGAATCTGCACCTGTGTCTTGTTTGATTGCAGATTGTAATCAGTGTATGTGTGTAGTCAGTTTGTCTATTAGTCCATATGTAAACCATTGCATTTCATGTGTGCCTGCATTGAATTCCCAAGGTATTAAAATAGGGTGCTTCTACACTATCAATTAAGAAACGTTTTTTTTTTAAGGGGAGTGCTATTCAGCACTGTTTCTGATAAAGAACTGGAAAACCAGCAGTGGACACCAAGCCAAGAAACATTTCTATAACAACTGGCAGGAAAATACTGCAGACAGAAAAGCCTACAAGCAACTTACACTCTAAAACAAGTGGTTTGGCTGTTCACATTGTAGAAGAAGAATGTTCTTAAACTGAAATGAGCTGCCTGCTGGAATGTTGAAAGGACAAAACAACATTTCCTCCGACACCACAAAACAGTGTTTCAATGTTCCAAACAGCATCTACAGAAACTTGAATTAAAGTAATTTAGAAAGAGGAGATGAAACGTAATGGTGTCATGAACATTACAATTGCACAGGGCCTATAAACACACCATCCCTGCAATTAGGCGTGGAAGGGCGTGTGAGCTGCAGCAACACACAAACTTTACAGAACATGAAGACTTTTAGCCCAGAAGAGTGGACAACAAATAAAGACCCTCATTCACCGCCATCAGACAAGACTGAAAGCCCTCCTTGATTTTTAAGATGTTCAAGATGCCAAAACATGATATTACGAACCAAAGGTATGTGAACTTTTGACAAAGATATCATTGCTGTCCAAAGAAAAATAAATATATAGCAGTTTATAGGAGAGGGCAAAAAGGTGGTTTAATTTTAATATAAGTCCATGGAGCCAGACTTTTTTTTTTTAGGCCGTTTGTGATGATCCGTTCATTATAACATGATGGCACAATATAAACAGCAGCTGCCGTGTTAAAAAACACGACAAAAATGGAGATACATGTTTATCATTATGTAGACTTATGACATTGTTTTGTCAGAAATTAATATTCTTAATATAATACATGCACATTTTTGTGGGGATAA
This sequence comes from Prochilodus magdalenae, assembly GCA_024036415.1. Lineage (NCBI taxonomy): Eukaryota > Metazoa > Chordata > Actinopteri > Characiformes > Prochilodontidae > Prochilodus > Prochilodus magdalenae. Next base: position 66,003 of record JAMWET010000671.1, on the reverse strand, counting down.
ATAGCTTTGTGAGTACTACCACTAAATAAAACATCACATATTTTTAGTTTTGAATATTCAATAGAAAATAATCATGAATATTTGCATAATATAAAAGAAAAGCTTGAGATGTGTATTACTATAACATATTACTGGACAGACAGCTCACTAACCTAAAAACTCTCATTTATTGTTGGAAATAAATGCTAGCTAGCATTTCAGAGTGTGAAAAAAGCATTTTGACTGCACTAGGCGATTGAAACAGACTTTAACGCCTCAAATTAGAGCTCTAACAATAAGCAGTCACCAATGGAGTCTCAGCAGCCTTACCTCTGACTGCTGCTGAGGTATCATTGTGGCTAAGACAGGAAATGACTTCTTCTGACTGACATAAAAAGGCTAATCATAAATCTTGCTCTGTTTAGAGATGTGCTCTGTTTTGAAGTGCTGCTACTGCAGGTTGCTGGTAATCCCCTAACATCAGCATTCTACACTGGAATGTGTACCGCCAGACTGCTAAAAACAGTGCACAGAAGTACGTGCTTTCGTCTCATTTCTACATTTTAACCCATTTTTGCTATTGTGCTGCTTTGCTTCCGTGTGCATACACCTCCGCCGCTGCAGTGGGTTAATAGTTTAAGAGCAGGACTCGTGATCTCACCCCACCAGCTCACCCCTCTACACTTTTCATACATCAATTACTTTAAGTGCGGGGGCCGTTTTATTGTGGCCGTTAAACATGCCTTAACAATTTCCAACAAACAACAAATACCTAAAGTTAATCCATCAGGAAAACTGTAAACAAATGAAGGCAATAGGGGGAAATTCATGACCGGTGTGGTGATGCAGTGTGATTATTTGTGTGTTCTGTTGCCGCACATACTCCCAGCTCTGCTCTGTCCTGCGTGGCATCCATTAAGCGCTTGTGTAAACAGTGGACCCTGGTGGGCTAGGTTGCATGTTCTGCTTCCTCGCCTTTTAAAAAATATGATCTTTTCTGCAGCGTTTGGCGCGACCTTCCCCAGCCCAGCGGGGTAATGTAATCATGGGCAGGGAAGCACGTCTGTCAAAAGCACGTAAACTGGGTAATAAATGCGTGCTACGTTAACACGTCTAACACTTCAAGTAGCACACACACAGGCCGGCGCGTACGCAATGGTGAATGTGTGGTTTGTGTCCTCTGTTCTGAGGCAACATAATCGACATATTCATTTTTAATTTTGTTAACATTTCATTTTGTTAGTGTAGTCAACTACATTTCTACCTGTAATGGTACTTTTTGGGCTAAATACTAATACCTAATACTTTAGCTTTAGTTCTAACAAAGTAATTTTATTCAATGCTTTCATTTTATTTTTCATTGCAGAGAAAACTAAATTAAGAGCGTCTCCACTCATCCACTCTAGCCTCCTCTTGATACCACCCTTATGTTATTCCCTCACCTGTTGCTAGTTTGTGGCTCCTCCCCTTCCCAGGTGTTCCTCATCAGTCTTTGTGTTTAGATATCCTGCAGTTTGTTGCTTTTCTTTGTCTCGCATTGTGATTGTTCCTGTGTTTAATTATGGTCCTTGATAGTTCATTTCTAGTTGTAGTGGTTTTGGTGTGGTCTCTGCTGCACTCTCCATCTCTGACAGCACTTGTAACTTCAACATGGACTCTTAAACAGACTCTGCTGGAGAATACATATAAAAAGTGGTTCAAATTTATATGGGATCTACCGACAGTAGACACTTGTATCAATATTTTAGTTTAAATACGCTGCTGTTTCTCATTGGGTTGAATAGGGTTTTTGCCGGTTGCTGGCAGAGTGTGTAGCACTGTCGCCTCGGGGGTGGAGTTTGCATGTTCTCCCCTGCATGGGTTTCATCTGGGTGCTCTGATTTTCTCCCACAGTTCAAAGACATGCAGTCAGGCTGATTGGAGATGCTAACTTGCCCCCTGGGTGTGTGTGTGAGTTTCTGTGTGAGAGTGTGTGTGCGTTTGTGAATGCATACGTCTGCGTATCTGCGATTGATTGGCGACTTGTCCAGGGTGTTTCCTGCCTTCCGCGTAGTGAGTGCTGAGATGAGGAGTGAATGTTCTGTAATGGTTGTCCAATCTGTTCGCTACAAAAGAACATATTTATGGTTAGGTCAGTTAAGATTTTCATATCTGTTTACCACTTTGTTCATTCTTTTATCAGAGAAAGTATGATTGTGTATGGGTTTGAGACACACAGAGAGGGAGAGGGAGTGTGTGTGTGTGTAAGAGAGAGACAGAGAGAGAGACACTCTGACCCCTGCTATATCACACTGAGAAAAGAGCTCCTCTCTGACAGCTTCTGGGCCCTTCAACTATTGGCCATAAACACATACACATACACACACTGTCACACACATGCACACAAACACTCACTCCTGACCTCAGTGTTAAAGCAGGAGCAGAAAGGGTATAGCCAGCTGCCAAGAGAGGAAAAAACAATCCATTTGCCCTTGCCTAGACTACACACACACACAGGCCATACAACACGTTTCCCTACCTGAGCATTCAGTGTCAGTGTGTTCCTCTAAACAGCCAGTTAGGTGTATCACTTCAGGAAGTGAGGTGAGAAGGAAAGACAGCAGCTAAACAACATATTCAAATTTAATTATGTTTTTCATACATTGTGGGTGTGAGTGTGTGTGTGTGTGTGTGTGAGAGAGAGAGAGAGAGAGAGAGAGAGAGAGAGAGAGAGAGAGAGAGAGAGATGAGGAGTAGAAGGCAGAGATGAGGGTGTAATTGTAAGGTAAAGGCGGAGCTTTGACAGTGATTACCGCTGTTAATTGGAGGGAAGGGGCAGCTGGAGGCGGGCGGTTCACCATCCAGCAGAGGCAGCTTTAATGAGTTTGTTTAGGAGAGAGAGCAAGAGCTAGAGCAAGAGCAAGAGCAAGAGCAAGAGCAAGCCCCATACCTCGTTTTTCTACTGTGATGAGCTAATGGTTCAAACCTATAAACATACTAATGAAGTCAGCACCAATAACACTGGATCCCTGCCTGCACTGTTCCCTGTCCTCACATGGCACCAAATCACTACTCTTAAATGTGATTATTCGGTCAAGAGTGGCTGAATCTGAAGTTTGCTTCTTGACTTTGGTACTGGTGATGTAGGGGTAACACAGCTAGTGCAGTTAACCTCATACCACACTGAGTAGTTAGGAGTGGTCAGATAATCTCAAAAAAACTGTTAACTATAAAAGAGGCGAGTCATCATTGTATACCTACAAACAACAGTAGCAGCAATTGTGATGGCTATTTTTTGTCTGTGCTATAATCTGTTTTTATAGATCATAGTATATAATAAAGGGTCAGAAACTAAAGGTAGCAAATGATGATTTAATGAATCACTAAGTGACCAGAAGTGTCTGGACACCCCAACATTATATATGCTGTCATACCAAAAACATGAGCATTAATCTGTTGGATCCCTCTTTTCTGCTCTCACATCCTCCATTCATGTCATAAGACACTGCAGATTTGAGCATGGCTGCCTGAGTCTCTTTAATTCAGCCACAGGAGCATTAGTAGGGTTGGGCACTGATGTTGAGCAGTAAGGCCTGGCTTACAGTCGGCATTTCACCAAATTGCGAAGGTGGTGGATAAGGTTGGGTTTTTGAGGCTTTGTGCAAGAAAGCAAACTACCACTTTCCTATCAGGGCCCCTTTACAGCAGGAGAACAGTGCATTTCTTGCTATGATTCAGTTACACTGTTTGCCCATTACAGTTCATAGAATGAGGTGTGATAGGAAGTACAAAACCAAGCAAGTGAGAAACTTTGACCCATTCTCTGTGGGGGAATTTCTGTGTCTTTTTTAAATAAGGCAGACAATATCCGAGCACTGCTGTTTATAGCCAACTCTCAGTTTGAAAACTTTTGGAGTAGTCAGGAAAAGTCTATTTGGCATCTCTCCTGTTTAAGCGAGTTTATACAGAAATAGTTTTACTCTATTCCTCAGCTTCTTGTTCAAATTTTCCAATTCACTTTTAAGTGGTGCAGTACTTCCCTGCTGGTGCTTTAGTCTACCTGTTCAGCCCCTTGTTCGATGTTCCCATTTCCATGGCCTGAAATACAATCGTTTATGTAGTTCTGTGTCTTTATTTTTCTTTTCTAAATAGATTTGACACCAAACCCCAGAATGCAACTGCAGCACCATTTAGAGTAACATTTTGAACAAGAAGATGGTGAATAAGAAAGCTGGCTTCACTCTCTCTGAGATTTCTTCACCATTAAAAGGCCTCACTGATGTTAGTTGCCATTGTCATTCGCCCTTCTCCTGATCTAAAAGCTTATTTCACAAAAACTTAGTTTAGCTGATTGAAAAACGTTGTGATGTTCATCAGTCATGAGCCATTTTGTCTATTTCCCACAGACCTACAGCACATCGCACACGTAATGAGGATGTAGAAAGCACAGTTTGATGAGTATGAGATGATGTTTGCTGAATTCATAAAAAGTGCATTGGATTTGAATTGTATGGCCTGTGTTTAACTGTAACAGCCACTATGGTGTTGGAAATGTTTAACTGGCTTGTTGTTCAGTAAAATTCACAGGTCTCTTCAGTATGACACATTCTGCTGCTACTGTCTGTCTAGGGGGATTGATATTGCATGCTTAATTTGAGGTGTAGCAAAAAAGCAAACCCACACCCCCCCACTATCCTTTACACTGCTCTGCACTACTGTTCCAGTTGTGAAGCTTCTCCACACCTGGCTGTAGTCAGTTCCGTCTCTGAGGTGGCTGAGCTCTTTATTCACGCTGATCTACATTTCCGTACTGCAATAAGGCTTAGCCGAGGTTGACCTGCCTTTCTTTGGGGCATGAATAGTAATGTAGTAAGGTGTAGTGAGGGATGGCGTGAGGAGAGGTCACTCTAAGCCTGAGGGGACATAGGCAGCAGGGTTAAGGCACACATTAATGGGCTTTTCCTGCTGCACTCCACTCTAAAGAGACATGAACCTACGGAAAAATCCTATTTATGTTCCCCTCTGTCCAAAGGCTCCTATTCACACAAAGGTGGTGTTGAGTCCATTATGTGTATGTGTGTATGGGAATGAATGCGTAAGTCAATCTGCCGTGTATATGTTGGGTATTGTAGCTCTCCTAGTCTTTGGTTAAGTATTGGGTTCCGCCAGGTACCAGATTCACAAGCAAGATTAAATCTTCCTAAGTGTCTTGTCTTATGGAAAAAAGGGTAACCCATTATTTATAATGCACCGTTATGAAATGACCGTTGAGAAAAACATATATTCTTCTGAAATAGTAATGTTATAATAGGCTCACATGAAATTCCCGGTCTATGGCTTCAGCTCCCCTGAATCTCTAGGTAGCAAGTCAACTGTGGAATCAACTCAGATTGTATCCTCTGTGTCCTTCTCCTGCACAAATAGCTGTGGATACTAACTTAGACCTTCACCTTGGTTTTCTCCTTTAGCCAGTTCCTAGAGCTCTCACACTTCATTACGCTGATCACAGCTCAGGCGCTTTTTCCATCCACATCTATTTTTGATCAGCTCTGATGAAACTCATGAACACACTTCTTATGTTTCCCAGCCCTTTACACGCACACATCTCCCGTTAGATGAGAGCACGTTGAATATGAAGTCATGTATGATTTGTTGCCGCTAGACAGGCAGTGCTCTTATACTCCATTTGTCGTTTTAAAGACTACAAACCACCTGGTCATTAGCCCAGCAGTGATTGTTATTAATGCTGTTATGAAAGGGCAGAAGATGTGCTTTGATACCGGCCGATGAAAGAGGGGAGGTGCCCACTGGGACCGGCTGTCTGGATCTGGATGACAGGGGCCTGCTGGAGAGCCTGGGCCAGACCTATCAAGCCATTTACATTCAGCCGGGCTGCAGCCTGAAAGTCTGCTACAGCTTGGCGTTCAGTGTATCCTAAAACAGCGGTCAGACATGGTTTATAACACTATTTATGACTCTATTTGAATAAATAACATTGGAACAGTCTACTGCATTTAAGTAACACATTTGTTTACAGTGATTTAACAATTAGATATGTTCCTGTAGTTTGTGTTCACGAAACTACGTAGTTGCATACAAACATCAATAGCTGTTTATTTCGTTGACAAACTACCAAGTATATGTATACATAGGATGATCTAACCTGTTGCTTGGTGCACATGGTATGTAGCATGGTTTGGTGCATATAGGTTAGTTACATCTGACAAATTTGTTAGTGATGTTGATGACTTGTTATGTCTCTGATACTTTTGGCTCTGGTAGATCGTTTGAGAGACTAGAAGTGTAAAAACTGCAGCTACATATTTTTGCTCTCTGTTGCTTGAAAAACAGTGAATTATGACTGAAAAGAGAAACTTGGTTCCAGTGATCTTGTGATTATGTAATCTGCTTGCAAATAAAAGTTCCACATAGAGAGTTATTTTTCACTTTGCTCATTTGAACTAAACAAGCCAGAGATTAAAGGATATCTTCTAAAATGACCCAGCAGCCATAGAACCTATTCATTTCCTCTTTTTGTTTTTCAGTAGGGTTAAAGCTTCATAACTGAGATGTACAAAAATGAAAGTGCATAAATGGAGAGCTTCACTGATACCATGCATTTGCACACGTCCAGTGTACCTGAGTCATTAGTCTCCCATCTTCCCTGGCCTACTCCCTAAATTATTTCTTAATGCTCACAAAAGTAAAATGAAAAAAAAAAAAGTAATTATGAGATACGTCCATAATGCAACCAACATAACTAGGCATGCTTTCTAACTGTAAAAAGCAAATCCTACATGCACACATTTCTTTAGTGATTTTTGTCTCAGTCAATCTTTTATAAACACAAACACACATAGACTTCCACGTCTTACCCCAGACATAGTAACATGATCCCTGTGTTCCTGTCAGGCCCTACTCTCTCCTGCTTTAATCTCTGTGTCATGAGGAAGAGAATTAGGAACAATGGAAAAGGTTGCTCACTGAATATATTCCCCCGGTATCAATAATGCAAGGTGTTTTTAATGAAAGAATACATTTTCTCTGCTGCTGTTAATCTCCATGTTAGGGTGAGGGCCTTTCCATCTAATGGAGGCTATAAAGACATAGAAAGGTCAAGGCGGTAATAGACTAATCTCAATTATCAAGGGCACTTCACAAAATCTTTCACACTATAAAGCTCACGAGCTCACGCGTTCTCTCATAGGCCTAACATTCCATCTGCAACACTGAAAAGCTATTAGCAAACAATGTAAAGCATATTAGTCACTTAACTTACTAATTTTTTTCTCCGAATGTCATAGCAGCCACTGCTTCCCTGCCAAGCAGTAGAACATCATGCCCTTTCAGAAAAAGCTCTTCCACACATCATTTCTACATCATTTACATGTACAGTATTTAGCTGATGCTTTTATTTAGAGTGACTTTCAAGGTTATTCGCATTACAGGCCAATGCAGTGTTAGGAGTCTTGCCCAAGAACACACAGGAAATGAACCCACAACTCTCCGGTTATCCACTTTGCCACGCCAACATCATTGAGCTCAGCAGCTCTTTTACACGTTGTGGGGGGAAATATGATAACTGGATCAATAGAAATGGTTCAGAATGGCTTGGAATAAATTCTCTTTATATAAAGCTACATTTAAAGTAAAGAAGATTTCTGTCTCCTGTAAAGCTGTCATTTTAGTGATGCATGTTTTTCTGTGGGAAGTGATGAGGACAAGAATCAATGTCTACTATGTGAACCCATTTTTATTTGTGCAGAATACTATAGACCCTTTTATAGAGTTTATGGTTATTTTAAGATTGTTTTGAGAGTTTATTAATAGTAATTAATAGTAGTTCTTTAGGACAAAAACACCATACCACATACCATAAACACTGACCATTTATTTGTTTATTACTGAACCATGACATTTATGTTTTAAAAGCCCAGATTTTTAAGTTTCCTAATCTTAATTTTATGTTAACCTTAGACTTTGAGTCTCATGATCTATGACAAACACAGCTCACCAGACAGAACAGCTCACTTTTGCCCCATTTATTAAGGTGTGGTACCTGCTTACTAAGCTCTTTGACCTACGAATTATAGGTAAACTACTGTACTGTTACCCGATTTTGTACTGTACTCTCAGTTTAGTGTGTTACAAGTAGTGTGAGAGATTCCTGGTGTGGCTTCAAAGAGAGATCATATCAGAAACACCTGCACAAACCCAAAGATCTGTGTTGTCACTCGGTACAAATTGGGCAATGCTGCTGCTTTTCATCGCTGGTATGGGTTTTTGATGGCTGCTTGCTCAACCATACACAAGCAGTGAAACTTACTGAGGTTACTCCTCCTCAAGGTGCCTGTTTTCTTCTCCCATACGCCTCTGCCCATAAATTATTAATGTTCCTACTTTTGTGCCTTTTAATAGACTGTGATATTAACCAGTAAACCCTCCCATAAACATGCGGTGGTTTATATAGTGCTGGTGGCTCAGAGAGTGTGTAGGCCAGTGAGGAGCTGCCTGTAATGGATGACTCTCTTAATTAATTAATCTA